>JAOQMQ010000007.1:20534359-20544554 GCA_027563845.1 Erythroxylum subrotundum
TGACAATTTATTTAAATAACAATTTTAATCTTTAAGATTGTCGCTCAACTTATTTCATGTGTAGGATTAAAAATCCATCTGCAGGGTTTACACAATAAAACCTTATAAGCTTACTTAAAGTGCATCATCATTTTGTATACCGAGACATGGATTCCATCATTAATTAATATTTCACAAATACAAATTGCCTTTGCCACAAGACAATGTATATTTGCTCATATTAACTAAATCAAGATTAAGAACATAAATCTTATTTCTAATGTCCTTAAGAATATATTTTAATAGTCGGTATAAAATAACCATTCTCAACTTAGTCCAGTTAGATAAATACAAAATGTACTAACAGATATTCATATTATGCAAATCTCCAATTGAATACAATTAAATAATTGTTCAATGAAAATAACCATTACATTTGCATGGTTAATAGTATATATCTATCAAATGGCACCTTTAGATAGAAGGTAATGACTTTTGCTTTGATTAATATGAAGGCCAGACACATTCTTGAAAGCATTGAGGGCACACATATAAGAAATGATAGACTCCATATCAGTCCTACAAAATAAGAGAAGGTCGTCTGCAAAACAGAGGTTAGTGAGATCAAGTTCCTTACATTTTGAATGGTGTTTGAAGTTGAGATTGGAGATGATCTCCTTCTTTATGAATGCATTAAAAACTTCCATGGCAAGTATGAAGAGGTAGGGGGAGATGGGATCACCCTGTCTGAGACCCCTTGCAACTTTGAAGTATTGGGAAGGGGACCCATTGATTGGAACCGAGAAGGAAGCTAAAATGATACATTCCATAGTCCACTGGATGAATTGGTTTTGAACCTAAAAGCTTCAAGCATATGTCGTATGAAATTCATCTGATACTATCAAAGGCTTTGTGGAAGTCGATTTTCATTGTGTAATTCGGAGGGCTATTTGAGGTAGTGTAACCCTTCAGCAATTCTTGAACAATAAGAATATTGTCACCGATGTATCTATCCGATAAGAAAGCACTCTGATTTTCATTTATTGAGGGAGTGATAGCTTCCTTCAATCTAGCTGCCAGAATTTTTGAGATCACCTTATAGAAGAAATTGGTACAAGAAATGGGACGGTAGTCTGTGAAGCTTTTTGGATTTGAGCCTTTGGGAACTAAGCATAAGAAGGTTTTGTTGATTTCCTTAAGAAGAACTCCATTTCTGAAGAATTCATGGATAGCCTCCTTAACAAATCCACCAATTATATTCCACGAATGTTGGTAAAAGAAACCATTAAAACCATCAGGGCCTGGAGCCTTCTTACTATTTGTTTCAAATACGCATTTCTCAATCTCACTATCCTCCACTGGCTTGGTTAAGAGAGTAAAAGTTGAATGAGAAAGTTGTTGCAGATTAAGTTGTTGGAGATCTCCAGTAGATACACTTGTCAATACTTCTGTGCCAAGGGAAGAGCTAAAGAATCTGAAGGCTTCGTTATGTATCTCATTTGGATTCGTGATGATGTTGCCAGTATGAGAAGAGATGAAAAGATTTTGTTGCAGTTTTTCCTGGCAAGTATGGAGTGGAAGAAAAATTATGTGCTTTTGTCCCCATCCTATAACCAGTTCACCCTAGCATGCTGCTGCAGAAGGGAGGAATGATTATTAATGGCCTAAAGATAGTTGGAGAGAGCATGCTTCTCTTGCTCGAGTAGAGTAGGAATCCCCGGATTGGAGGATAATAAATTATGCACCCTTGTCAATTACAATCTAGTAGTGTTGACAGCTTCAGCAGTAGGCCCTTTGGATGAGTTCATAAACTTTAACTTTTGCTTGATAAGTTTTAATTTATGTGTACAACAGAATTGTTTGGTTCCCCTAACGTGGAGCATAGCTCCTGCCCTGCAAGCAATAGCAAAACTAGAATCCTTAACCAAGTAATTGTTGAATCAGAAGGGATGGTGATTTGCAGCTGGAGTAGACAAGTTTGAAACCAGAATAGGCATATAATCCGAGAACAAAGGATCCCTAAAATTTGCTAGACTGTTAGGAAGATGTTGAAGCCAGAGATCATTAACAAGAGCCCTATCAAGTTTTTTCATGATGAACCACCCTGCTCGTTGCTTATTTGACCACGTGAAAGAGTGGCCAATGAATTTGAGGTCAGTCAATCTAACATGTTCTACACAATCCCACAAATATGTGGAGGAATTTCGCAGACTAATGTTACCCTGAGCTTCAGCTGCATAAAGAGTGGAGTTGAAATCCCCACATACAAGCCAAGGTTTGCTTACCGGAGCACTAATCTGACGGACGCTATTCCAAAGGTCTCTACGCTGAAACTCAAAGTTGCTTGCGTAGACAAAAGATACATTCAGATCAAGATTTCCTTGCAGCAGTAAAATGTGCAAGTGTATAATCTGCTCATTCGCTTCTAATAACTCTACTTTAATTTCCTCTTAATTGAAACATACTATTATTCGTCCATAAGCATGATGGCAATGATTGGATAATATTCTCCATTGAGGACCCAAAATACTTAGTTTATTCAGATTCACCAACCGAATTTTAGTTTCCAGTAACCTAAGAAATAGTGGTTTTTCTCTCCAAACAAAATTCCTTAGAGCTAGTAGTTTTGAGGGACAGTTTATTCCTCTAACATTCCTAGCCAAAAAAGTCATATTAAATGAGAAGTGGTTTTAAGGCCTTTAACTTTGCCTCGTTAGGATTTTCTTTTGGAGGCTGAAGGCGAGTTACCACTGTTTTCATCTTTGGAAATGTTTTGAGAGGAGGTTGAAGTATCCTCTGGCATTGGCTCACTTTCCTGAGATGAGTCATTTAAGCAATTTGTCTCTTCATGAAGGGGGTCTGCAGCAACAGTTAATGTCCCTAAACAAGGGGGTATTTGCCGTAACATCAGAAATCTCTAAAGCTCCCTCATTCATCACAGGCCTATCTTGGTTTACATTGGATCTGGTTCTACAGTAACAGTAGCAATACTTACCGCATCACAGTTATTAATTTCAAGGTCATTCAATCGACTAGAGTTAGGATTACTATCCTACAGGTCATCATTCTCTTAGTTCATCAATTCTTGATAAGTGCCTGTCTTGAAGAGTTTACCTGAGGGTCTCCAGAGGGCTGATTGATTTTTCACTAGGGGCCTCCAATGGTAGGAAACAACAATACTATCCTCCCATAAGTGATTCCCTTCTCTTAACCTCATTATTGGTATTTCATTGGGAAGGTCTTTCGAAAGCTCAATGTTAACGCAAGTACGTGCATAACCAATCTTTTTTTTAGTTGCCGTGTTTTCGTCCATGCATAGAGGTTTCCCAATGTAACTCACTAGTTGGCTAAGGCCTTGAGTTGTCCAATACTCAAGGGGAACGTTATGGAAATTAATTCAGATAGGGAGATTCTAGATTTTTATAATTTAAAGTTTCATCCCAAGTTACCAGATTTGCAAAAAATGGGTTGACTCCCAAAGTGCCATAGACCCTCCTCTAATATTTTGTTAGCTGCAGATATGGAAGTGAATGAGAAGAGGATTAGACTATCTTTCGAGAGCAGAACATCAACAAGACCTCTGCTTTTCCACAATTTATTTGCCCAACGTATTATGAGAGGAAAAGCTGGTCTGTGATCCAAGAAAAAACCTACAAGTGTAGTTTTCCAATAGTTGGCTCCTTGTTGAAGCGTTTCCAGATCTAGGCAGACAATGAGTTTCCCCTCGATTTCAGTCGGTGGTTTATAAGAGAGCATGGAAGCATGGTGTCCCCTACCACCTACTTCTATGTTTTCGGAGGTCTAGAATCAGCGCCAGATGTTGGGGGCATAGGAGTTTCAATCGGATGGGAGGGGTCAGAAGGCAGCGGTGGGAAGTCTTCAGGGGTGTGGGTGGAGGTGGCTAGCATGGTGATGGGCGGGAAAGTTGAAAAGGTTTGAGGGGGTGGAAAAGACAAGAAGACCCTCAGAGAGAGTGCCAAGAATAATGGTGGTGGTGAGACCGGATAGGGGCAATTGGGGAAAGGAGAGCCAAGGAGAAAAAGATGCGATGTTTGGGGGGGGGGGGGTTGAGAATAGAAGCTTAATCTAGAGAGAGGGCGGAGCATCTCTTTAAGGCCCAACAATTATAACAAAACGATGCTAATTTGTATTCTAATTAAAAAAGTAGTTTGGATCGGACCAAATATGGCTTAGGATTAGGCTCGGCTAGGTCGCAACAGTAGCGGTCAAGTCTAGCTTGAATATGGTAAGCTCAGGCTCGACCCGACCTATCCCGTCCTAATTTAAGGAATCAATTTTTAGATTTCAATTTGAACAAGTATTATTAAGTATTTGAAGGCTTAATTGACATTACACGAGTGAATCCAACAATCACCTATGCTAAACTTATCACTTAATTTAAATTTATAAAATTATTTAATAATTTATAGCGCATAAATTATTATATCTATTTAAAATTTTAAAAAAATCAATGCCAATTTATTCATAAAGATGAAAAATAAAATATAATTAATAATAATACATAGATAAAGAAAAAATGTTTAGTTTAAAGATTAAAAAGCATATCTTTAGTCTTTAAAATTTTATTTATTGAAATTAATTATATATATATTGGGGAATATAGTAATTCAAATATTATTTTTAATTTTGAAAATACGATAATATATTTTAATATTTGAAAAATATTAATCTATGAAAATGGAAAACACAAGTTTCAAATTTTTCTTTCCCTAAAAAATTTAAACCCTAAATTTTTTAGTTTATACTTTTTTTTTTTACTTTCCTTAAATATTTAGATTACATAAATAGAATAAATTTCTAGCTAATTTAATTTAATATTGAATAAATCTAAAGAATCTTAGTTGGAACCTATGCTTAAATGTAAAAAAGAAATCTAAATTAAAATCACATTTTAAAGAAAATGATTGTATCTTCCTCTTCGTAGGATTACAATGAATCTGGCCAAACTCAAATTCACTTAAGTCTGAGTTCAACTCGACATTTTCTGTTAGACTTGAGCTTGACCCGAGGCTCAATTTAATTCAGTCTGACAAATTTTTAAAATTTAAAATTTAAAATAAAAAAAATATATTTTTTAATTAATTGTCATAACTGAACAACTTAAGCTTGAACCAATTTAAGAATCGATTTTTAAAAAAAATTCAAGGCCAAGACTTTGACTCGTGATCCAATCAACTTAGATTTTAACCCGTTAGATCTCGAGCCAAGATTAGGCGGGCCAGGTTGAGTTCCGGCTTAAATGTTGTCCCTGATCCTCGATGATCCAGCTAGCTGTTAGATAAGCCAAATTCCCGGCAGCTCTTAATTGTCTGTCCCACTACACATTCAAATCAGAGTCTGCGTAGAAACTGACATCTAACGATATGATTTCAATTTGCCCGTGGAGCCCCTAAATCAGAACTACTTGCAAGACTTTTGTCCCTTAAAAGCAACGTCTCTACCCTCTACGTGCCAAAGTATCGATCGCAAGCGCTTTGTTCTCATCAGTAGATCTACAGATGCCTAGTACCAAGTTGCTCTTCTCTTGTTGTCTCTTCTCCTTTCCTCCAACTCCCGTCAACATGGGAAATTGACAGATGAGGCCTTGAGTTTAAATCATTATCAATCTTCTTTAAGTACATTTAAGTGTAAGAGGTTGAGGATTCAAATCTAAATTGAAGACAATAAAATTTTTTGACCCATCTCAAATTCTTACATTTTGACTCAAGTGAATATAGATTTTAATTTGATTTTGAAAGTCTAGCCTAATTTTAATAAAGGTTGTAATGAATGTAACATTAGAACAACCGGTAAAAGTTGCTCCTTTATAACTATAAGGTCACAATTTTAAATTACGAAAACAAATTTTTTCGTAAAAATTACAAAGAGAAGATTGCGTGCATTGATAACCATCTTCTGATCCTCGCAAAGCGAACATTTTTGCACTGAGTATGTTGATTTTTTTATTTTAAATATTAAATTACTTATGTATTAAATAATTTATTTAAATATATAATTAGTAAGTTATTACATAATTTCATTATGAAAATTCTTAAAGTATATAAAGTATTAGAGATTGACTTTAGATCAGTTTAAAATTAAAAGATCAAATTTAATTTAATTAGCTTTGAATTTAAGTTCGTATATTTAAAATCCATTATAATTTAGATTTATAATTAAATTGAAACATTTTTAAGAGTAGAAATTCTTTAAGTATGTTTAGGTGTAAGAGGTCCCTTAGGGGGTGGTCGATTTGGTAGAGTTAGGGGGCATGAGGCTAAAAGGTCATATATTCATATCCCCCTACTTATGCTCTCTCGATCGAACCTGTCGTACAGGGTTTGTCTAGTGCGAAGTACCCGTTTGGCGTAAAAGGGTTCCTCAGTTTTTAAAAAGAAAATGTAAGAGGTTGAAAAATTAACATGTTAAACTTAATTTGATCGGGTTCATGCATTTAAACTTGAGTAGATATAAATTTGAATTTAAATCTAAAAGTCTAGTTTTAAAACTCGAGTAAATTCATTGGCAACCCTAATTTTGATAAAGACTAATGATTATTTTAGTCACACTCATATTTTAAATAATCAATATATTAAATAATTTATTTAAAAATTATTACATAATTTTTATGTAAAAATTCTTCAATTATTTTTAAAATATTAGAGATTGATTTCGTTTCTAAAATTTAAATTAAGATATCAAATTAAATCAAATTTGATTGATCTTAAATATAAATTTGTGTGTATTAGGCTTAATTGAACTTAAATTTAAACTTAGAATTTGAAAAGTCAAGGTTTAAGATATTTTTAATAGTTGATATAATTATGTCATTGACACTTGACAGACACAGTCAAACCTACGTAAGTAGACAGTCGACAGCTATTTCACAGCGCCACTTGAAAGTTGAAAGTCTGTTTCGAAAATGGCTCCTCCCAACTTGACATCATTAAATAAGGTCGTAGACACCCACACTAGATGGATAAGATCATCCAATACCACCACCTCAAGAAGCTCTCTGATTCAAACCGTGTGCCTTCAGCGGGTACACCAGGAAAACCAAACCCTGTAATGATCCTAAGTCCGTCCCCACTTTCGACATAATTGTAAATGCCCAGTTGCAAACTGGCAACAAAAACCGGTTCCTTTAAATAGCCCCTGATTCTGGCTCTGTTTTTCCTTTCATGTATACGCTTTTCGAGCTCTGGACTGTCATTCTCTTGAAAAAATGGCGAATCCTCGAGTATCCTCCGCTTTAGACCTCATCAGACAGCATCTTTTTGGAGACTTCATATCCACGGATGTGTATATCAGTAATATTGATTCCACTATCTCCAGTGCTTCCATTGAGCTCAAACCTGTCAAGCTCGAGATGAACCTATCTGGGTCCGAGCCCAATTCGTCCATTTCCGACACGAATTGCCAAAACCATGAAGTCTCTAGCTTTGAGGTAAAGCCTGAAGTCATCATCGACTTAACAACTCCAAGACCGTATCTTTCTGCTTCGAGTTCAACTACAGAGGAACCCACGGTTGAGAAAGACGACAGAAGGCATTACAGAGGAGTCCGACGAAAATCTGAAGTCATCAGTGACTTAACGACTCCAAGACCGTATCTTTCTGCTTCGAGTTCAACAACAGAGGAACCCACGGTTGAGAAAGAAGACAGAAGGCATTACAGAGGAGTCCGACGACGACCATGGGGCAAGTTTGCGGCGGAGATACGAGACCCGACCCGAAAGGGAAGTCGGGTATGGTTGGGGACTTTTGAAAGCGACATCGCTGCTGCGAAAGCCTA
Organism: Erythroxylum subrotundum; assembly: GCA_027563845.1. Taxonomy (NCBI): domain Eukaryota; kingdom Viridiplantae; phylum Streptophyta; class Magnoliopsida; order Malpighiales; family Erythroxylaceae; genus Erythroxylum; species Erythroxylum subrotundum. The sequence continues at coordinate 20,542,133 of JAOQMQ010000007.1, forward strand.
TGATTTTGCTGCATTTAAATTGAGGGGCAGAAAAGCAATTCTGAATTTTCCCTTGGAGGCGGGTCGTTGTGATCCGCCGGTGATCACCGGCAGGAAGCGTAGAAAAGCGAAAACAGTGGAGGAAGAGGCAACGACCCTTCAACCAGGTAATGCTTCGCCCGACAGTTGGGATGAGTACTCGTCGGAGGAAGTCGACCTTGAGGGAGAACAACTGTCGTCGTTGGTTCAGGAACCGGTTTCAATGACGTGTTAGTACGTGATTGGTGAAGTATGTTTCATAAGGTCAAAATGGGATTTTCCTTGTTCCTATTTAATAAGGTTGGGCTCATAGTAGTATTGCCCTATTACCTGAAATTTGGACCAACAAAAACCTAGTTGGTTGGGAGTTCCTGTTGGGATCAATTGTGCTTCTGTAGGAGAAATTGCATCAATGTACCTTATTTCTTACAATTTTAATATTGTATTGTAAATAATGATAAATGAGTGTTAATTATAAATATAATAAAATTATTAATTTCATAACATTAAATTTTTTGGTTAAAATTGTGTTAAGTTAAAAACTAAAATAAGAAAGTTGGCACAAATTATATAGTATATTTAAGGAGAAAATTTAATAAAAAAATTATATTTAATATTAATGTTTAAAAGTCCTTTTAATATTTAATAAGTTGAACTGATATTAAGTCCTTATAAAACCGGTTAAAAATTGAATAAAATTGTCCTTATTTATTAAAAATGTAGAAGTTTGATTAAAAAATTATTAAATAAAAATAAATTAGTTTACTTTAGGTTAGTTTATTAAAACCAATCAATTAATTAAATCAAATTAGTTATGATTTTTAATTATTATTTAATATTTTTAATATTATAAAGTGTTTTTTAATAATTTTCAACCATAAAAATATCTAAAGTAAAAGTCTGTCGGTGACGACGACAGCAGCAATTTCCAATTCTACCAGAACTTGACGACTCAGGAGCTGGAGTCCCGGAAAAGTCTACAAGTTCCGTTCGCAAGTTGGAGGTTTCTTTCTATTTCAAGCAACGACGACTGGTGTCTAGGTCCCATGTTTGGTTTAAAATTCCATTTTGGATTAGCAAGCAAAGCAACAACAAGGTCTATGTTCAGCCCACTGGCGATAATGATTGCATTAAATAAAGGACGAAGAGGTTGAGACTCTGGAGAGCAAGTTGCATGCATGAGGAGGAAGGGTCCTACGTTGTAATCAAGTTGCCAGAGTTCTGTTGTGTTGTGTCTTTTACAGATCAGAGTAAGGATCTGTCAATATACAATGAGACACCGGAATGCAACTTGCAAGGTGTAAGTAATGGACACGGAAGAGCAAGCAACTTGCAAAAGGTATCTTCCTTCTACGAATTGTGGATAGGACTTGAGTCCACTCATCCAATCTAACCCTGTTTAATATTCAAATCAATATGTAAGTGCAAGTTAGTGATAGGTTCGGACTCGGCCAAATGTCTTAACAAGGTTGAGGCTCATAGTTTGAGCGCGAATCTAATTGGATTTTAGTAGCTAAAGCTTGAAGTTTGATTAGACTCAATTTGATTCTTTTCTCATTTTTTTGGTTTAAAATTTTAAAAATGATGTAAAATGGAGTTATATATATTTGATATACTTGAACTTTGAGTTAAGTTAGATCATAAAGTCTAAATTTAGTCAAAACCAAAAAAATTAAGAAAAAGAAATTTGACCCGTCACTAAATTCACTTAATTTGAGTTGACTTTTAATCCTACGGACTTAACTAGATAGAATTCAAATACAAATTTCATTCTTAATTTAAATTAACTGAATTTTGAATTGAATTCAAATTTGGATTTAATTAGATAGAATTCAAATACAAATTTTATTCTTAATTTAAATTAATTAAATTTTGAATTGAATTTGAATTTGGAAATTAATCTGAGACTCAATTCAAAAAGTTTAACTTTTATATTAAAACGAGATTATTTTGAACAATTCAAATGATTTTGGATTTAAGTTTAAATTGCGCCTATTTAAGTTGAATCATCAACTTTACTCTGACTTTACTTTAAACCTAATTCATTTGAATAATTATGGTCCTTTCACCTACCAAAACGACATTTAATTGGGTATTTAATAGGATGTCAATTTTGATCGGATTTGGGTTAATTAGGCTACGGATCGACCCGGTCCAATCCAAGGCTTGATCTTTACTTTAAAAGTGATGTCATTTTTGACATTTTTAAAAAAAGATAGGTCAGGTTAAGCCACGGGCTGGGCCACCTTTGTCTTGTTTCGACCCGTTGACATTTCTAATATTTAATATCTTATACCCAATTGGAACGAGCATATTCTTTGGTTAGAATTTCAGATTTTTTATTATATTTTAATTTATTGTGTTTGGAATTAGAAAGTGAACTAATTAAATAATAGCATGTCCT
>JAOQMQ010000007.1:20544654-20575462 GCA_027563845.1 Erythroxylum subrotundum
ATTTCAGATTTTTTATTATATTTTAATTTATTGTGTTTGGAATTAGAAAGTGAACTAATTAAATAATAGCATGTCCTTTAGTGCATTGAGAGAGACCAACAGATCCATTATTACGATAACATTATAATCATTACACTAAAGAATCTTGAACCACTGCTTTTAAATATATATTAAATAAAAATTTTAAAATACTAATAATTGATAACTTACATGTAATAAAAAATTAAATGAACAAAAAATGTTTTAACTTTTTGATATTTTTAATTTAATAGTAAATTTTAAAAATTTTAATTTAGTAATTAACTTTTTAAAATTTGTAAAAGTTATATTAAAATATTATTCTTTATTGATATAATTAATATATAATATTTAGCAGATAGGATACATTAATAAAAATAAATTTTAATTAAATCTACATAAAATTTGTAAGATTAATTATTAAAATACTGATTATTTTATTATCTATTATCCTTTTGGGCTTAAAAAACCGTTTTTTGTTCGACCCGAGCCTCCCATTGCCTTTTGCACCCCTTCGACGTCCCATCTGTCAACTTCACAATAAGTTAACTATAAAATCAATTAAATATTAAAAAAATTGAAAATTGAAAATATAATTAAAAGTAACTTTATTTAGAAAATTTTAAAATTTAATAAAAAATTGTTATATAAAAATAATTAATTTGTTTTATTTTATAAAATTAATTAATTAACAAGAATTATTAAATTAATAGGTTATTAATAACAAAAATGATTAAAATAAATTAAATTGAAAAGTTAAAAATTGAATAGAAAAGTTAACTAATTAAAAATTTTTATTGTTAAATTAGTAAAACCGAGTCATCATTTTAATCATTACAAAAAATAAATCAAAACAAATCTATCGATTACATTTCATGTATCTCTGATTCAATCAGATTTTAAGTTGTTTATCTCGATTTTAATCGAATTTTAAGTTTAAGTTTGAGCATAAGTTTTTAGGTTGGACTCATACCTACCACACCCCGACCCAATAACATTCCTGCCTGCTATCATTTTATTTTAAATTGAAGTTGCTAATTTGGCATATATAATTTATAATTATTGATCTATACCTAAAATTTTGATTACAAGCTTCTTAAAAAAATATAAAAATCCCAAATTAATATGACATTTTAAGTACATTTTTAAATTTTTTTTATTAAATTAATTTAAAAATTTTTCGAAGTTTCGTTTTATATCTTTATTTTGTAAGTAATAGAAAAGATAAGTTTGCAAGATAAACGTGAAAATGAGTTTGTGGATATTGTAAGAATTATGTGTAAAATATAAGAACAAAAAGGACTAAAAAATAAGCTCATTAATTGATATGAAAAATTTACTCGAAAAAACTATTTGAGAGGCTTTTTGGAGAAGCTCTAAATTTGAACTTTTTAAAAAGTTATATTTTAGCTGCCAAAAAAGTCATACCTATTAAAAAAGTAATTTTTATTTTCCGGCCAAACACCTATTTTTTCTATAAAAAAAAATTTGTGATAGAAAAAAGTATTATCAACTTTCCCAACAGTCCTTCCAGACATGTACAAAGGTTGGAAGTGTCGAAATGGAATGGGATGAATCGATTTAAGAGTGTAACTCGTAAGATTGAAAGAGTTTAGGCAATAAAAGCTAATTAAATGGGAGTTTAGGTTTATTTTCCAATTACGTGCTTTTCAAGCTCACATTAAGGGGCAAAAAAAAATCTCGGCTTTCTGCTCTTTTGAAGGGTTTTTCTTCACCCAATCAAAAACCCATTTGATTCGATCCCGCCACGTACTCGGTTTCCCTTCACGGAACTTGCATGAATTGCCGATTTTAGGTTTCGTTCTTAGTTCAATTTTCTCAAGTTCGTCTTTTTCCTTTCTTTTTTCTACGTGTTTGCAAGTTTTTTTTGTTCACTGTTCTGGGATTATTGGATGCTATGTTCGTCACTCTGGTTCCAATTGGTCTGTGCCTTTTCAAAGTCATCTTGACTAGGCAACTGCTTGTTATCTGGATTAGTTCAGTGAATTAGAGAAGTAAATGTTATACCTTTTTTGGTATTTTTTGTAAATTGAGTTATTTTGTTGTTGTTATAGGAAAGATATAATGTTGCCCAGATGGAGTAGGGTCATAAATCATTTGTCGAAGCTTGGATCAGTTCGTGTCAATAACATTGGTGACATTGGAAAAGATGCCATTTTTACTTCACGTCAAAGCTTTTCCAAGGCTGCTGCAGCTGTGGCTCCAGCTCCTAATGATTCTACTGGAAAGGGGTTACCGAGCAAATCTTTGGTACTATATTGCATCTGCTTCTCATTTCAAATTCTTAGAATTGTGCTCACTTATGTTCCTTGTCAGAGTTTCTTTTCAGTTTGATTCGGAATTCATTGTTTCTGAAAATCCTGCTTTTGTGGGTTGGGTGCAGTGCTTGGTTCTGAGTATATTGTGCTTGACATGATAATTCTTCAGTCTTATGAATTGTTATAAGGATATAGTATGTTTTAAATTGGGTATTGCGTAGGTCTATTTCATACGTTCTTTCAAATAGTACCGAGGCTTTTAGTTAGTTTATAATTGTTAATACAATTATCTGAACTTCTTTAGGTAAATCTGGATAACATGTTCTGGTCTAAGCCTTGTTCATTGGCATTGGCCCTGGATTCTCCGCTTAGAATTGAAGAGCCCAAGTATGAGGGAATCCAGTACTTTATGCTCAAGCTGTTACTTTTCTATAGTAAACAAAGCAGGTCCATTCGAGGGGCGAATGTGCTCTACCGGCGTATAATTGCTCAAGTGGATAAACCCACAATTTATGAAGGTATTACCATTATTTGCTTTCAGTAAGTTCCTAAGGTGATATGGTTTTTAAATAAATTATTCTTTCATGCTGTGCCTTTTCATTTAATTGCTTTTTCTTGATGCAATCCTGTTGGTAATATTGAATCACATATTCATGGTTTATCCACCCACTTTTGTTTTTATATTGTTGTTTGATAGGGGAAGGGAGTCTCAGTTTTGTTAGGTTGGTTTTAAGTTGATATGTTGAACGATAAACGCAAAAAGTGAAACTTTCCCCTTGTTTCATGACAGCTGCATAAACCAAAAAAAGCTCTTTCTCTTGCAGTTTTCAACTTGGAAAGGACATTTAAGATGACGTTCTCATTGCTTGTCCTCCATATGTGGCTTTGCTTGCGCCGCTTGAAACAAGAGGGAAAAGAAGGTACTGAATTTGGGCAATACCTATATGAGATTTACAATCATGATGTGGAGCTTAGAGTATCGAAAGCAGGGGTAAGCTTTCCTGCCGTATACTATTGCTGTACTACTTCGATTATCATCTGTTCATAGTAAAGCAAATTAACTACATTGATTAAAGTATTGCTCAAAATTTTTTTTTCTCATGATAATTCAACTTTTATTTCTGGAATATGCTTTGGCAATTATAGACTTCTGATGTAACAGGTTAACTTGCTATTGACAAAATGGATGAAAGAATTGGAAAAGATATTTTATGGAAACATTGTTGCTTATGATACTGCTATGCTTCCAGAGGCTAAACCCGATGAGCTACAGAAAGTGCTATGGAGGTAAGAATTTCATCAATATCTGGTATACCATCTCCTTGCAATGAATATCTCTGCAGTAACTATACTTTTGATGTTCATCTTCTTCTGTTATTTCCATTGTCTATGATTTGGGAGGGTTGGTGGTTGACTTTTGAGGAAAGTTCTTCTACAGGCTCAATTCTTGTAGGAAATGTATACTGTGGACTTGGATTACTGTTGATCATATCATGACTATTTCTGTTTTTGTGACTGAATTGGTCTAACAAAATAAAATTGTGTTGCAGGAATATCTTCTCTGATGATGGTAAGGCAGAGCCAGATGATTCTGCATTAAGAGCTGTAAAGGCAAGTACTCATCTTCTCTTGTGGTTTATGGTGTTCTAGATGTCCTAGAGGATTTCTTTAGCTTTATAGGCGTAGGTTGTTTGATGTCATTGTGAATTTGTGAGAATTAAATTTATACAGGAGAAATATGATAAATGAGAAAAGCTCTACTGGAGTATTATACTACAGAGAATAATAAGATGGATTGTAATTGTAGTTGTATATAAACAAAAAATGCTTATAGTAATTATCAAACAAAAAAAAAATGCTTATAGAAAAAAAAGTCCTTTTCTCTCGTTCTTGATTTGTTCTGCAGAGATTGAACCACTTTAACTTCTATTCATAATTTTCTTACCAAATAATATCAATAAAGAAAATATTCAATTATAATATGAACAATATAATCGTTGACCTTTGGACTTGATCAAGTGATTCCTTTGGTAAAATATGTTGTTGGATGTGTTTTTAGTCCTTGACCATTAATGAGCTAGCATTCTGTTGTAGCGTGCAAATCTCCGAGGATAAGATAAAAGTCATTAAGAATCTATCATGAATTATTTTTGTGAATATATCATAGAACTTTTTGAAATTCATATGAAGATCTGTCCCCTGATTAATGTCAACATAACTTCGCCGACATGTGCAGGCAATGACAAGGTATGTACGTCGGGAGGTTAGCTGCTTTTCCTTGACAGGTAGTTCATGCTTTATTTAAAGTGCTTTTCTCGTTTAATTTTGTCATGGAAGCAACTACAAGAAAGCTACAAGAAAGCTCGTTTTTTACTTCCTTTGTTGGCAAAAACACTATCTACTGTGAGACTATCACATTACTAACTTATTGAGATGTAATGGCATTGCCATGTACGAAATCAATCATGATTTTCATTAACTCTCGTTTCATAAATGCCATCTGTCTACAACTTACTGGAGAAAAAGAATGAGATAAGCAGATGGGAAAGAAGTGGAAATCTTAAAAGGAAGAGAATGGATGAGGATGCTATAATAAGTTGTACCAAACCTTTATATCAATTTTTTATGCATAGGATGCATGAAATGCACAGATTTTAGACACTGGAGGGAATTTGACACTGTTGTTGCCTTTTTTAGCATGTAGAGTTCTCATCCAAATCAACATCTTGGTTCTACCATAAAAAATATCAAAATGTTTCTTGCTTGCTGTATCCTGTGCATGGGATTTCCAACATTTAAATCAAAGTAATATAGATTTTTTATAATATATTGGTGTATTTGTCTTTGAACTGTATCTATTTCTCAGACTTAAAATTGTGAAATTGGATTTGCAGATAAAGAAGCGATGTTTTCTGGGAATTTCATGTTCACCTCCTTGGATAGTGTGCCATCCAAATCAGGGAGGAGGTAGAGTGGAAGAGGTCAACACAACATAAAGTCCTGGAAATTCTGGCAATAAACTTAATCTGCGGAGCCATAAAGCCACTTAGAAGTGATGATTTTTTCATTATATTTAGTCATATGAGCGGCAGTGATTGAACTAGTTAAAATGCGTGATGATGGTAACGTGTGATCGTAATCTGACTACAATGTATCTGAAAGTAGCTAAATGCAGTATTGACGGAAAATTCTGCAAGTTACGGATACTTTGTCGGATGTATACTTCCAAAATGCATTCATTTACTTCTCAGAATTTTCACATTTGTATACTGGTAAAGTTAAAGATGAAACTTATGTTAAGATGCATGCATGAAGTTCCTTTCGGGTGGAGTTACTAGAAATACAGATGACGATGAATCAGATTTGAGATCGGATCTTAATTTTATTTACAGACTATAGTTCGGTCCAAAACTCGAATGTTGCTTCAAAAGATGAGCTTGAGACTGATCATATTTCAGGCAGACTCCAAAAATGAAGTGTGGCAGTGAGTCAGACCACACTTGGACGTCTGCACAGGCTTGAACCCAGTTAGTTAGAGGCCCAATCGAGTTCAAGTCAACTGAGCTGAGTCGAGCGTGACCTGGTCCAGACAGTCTGAAGTTCAACCGGGCTCTGGTAGCCCGAAGCTCGACTTGGCATGATTTTTTTATATTAATAAAAAGAAAATGATAATAACGTCATTTTTCTTATAATTGTCAGTCTCGAACTCAGCCGGCTGAACTTGGGCAACTTGAATAAGAGCCCTGCTTGAGGCCCAAAATTTTAAAATATTTAGGCTTGAGGCCTGTTGACTACGGGCTGAATCTAGCCTGATTGCCAAGCTTACCAAAAATTCACTACTAGCTTGATCATTTAGCTTTAAATTCTTTTCAAAAGTGAAATATTGTATTTTCTCCAATTAAACGTCTCGATTAGTTGTTTGTTTCTAACAATTTTAAAATTTGACAAACTTAATCCAACATTCAGTTGCTTACTCAAATAGAAATGGGAAGCAGAATAAGTACTTTCCAAATTATTTGGAAAAGATCAACTTGAAACTCATTTTCATGTGATTCTTGCTTTCTCATGTCAAACAAAATGTAACCATTACTCAGAAGTAGAGTGATCGAAACAGATTCAGACACAACAAGAAGACTCAACAAATTGGAAAACCTCGAACCATCGGAACCTGAAAGCTGATCCATGAATACGATTATGATCTTCATTGGCATAATCTGGTACAAAATCACTAATCTTCCTGAATGTCTTGTCCTTGAAACTGTAACTTACGATATTACCAGGTATATGCAACACCATATACGAATCTTCATCTTGTTCTTCCCGAATTATGCATAGTATGTTGAATGTGTGATAATTCAACTTTGATGGTTCATAATGTATCCTGACGACCTCTGGAAATGCAGCTACGATTTCGCTGAGATCGATACGGTATTTCACCAACCATTCGGAATAATCACTCTTCATCTCATAGACATCAAACTGTGTAGTGGGAGGGCTATAGATCTCAACAAGATGCAAATGGTTCCGATTTGAACCAAAGTATACATACCTCCTCTCCTCCCAACCCTCTGGAAGTGGAGGCATTGGCATTTCCTGAACCTTTTCCTCACCAATGTCGAAATACAGGGAATGCCCCCAAGCACTTATCCAATGTACAGCATTATTGCAGAACACACCATGCTTGAACAATGTATTAACATGTGCAAGAAAAGGATCACCTGCCAGCCTCCAAGATCGTGTCTCTGATGAATACATCTCAATCTGATAGAAATAGTATGTATCATCTATATGATGGTCCTGCATTGACTTCAAATATCGAACACAGACTACTTTATAGTTGGGGGATGTAACAGGATCAAATGCCAAGGTAAAACCGAGAATTTGACCCTCAGATTCATCAGGTTCAAACAATTTTTGAGTAGCAGAATCATATTCAGGTTCAGGAAGTGTAATAGAATGCTTGGTGACGGGATTGAAAACATGGCAATTACTATATCGAAGTCTGTACACGCGAAAGCTACAACCGAGTAGCAGTCCATGACAGGATTGCAAGATATAGATACCTGATGGGTCAGTGGCAAACGTGGGAGATCTAAATGGAGCATTCTGGGGATGATCAACGAGAGAGATGAACTCAAACTCAGGATGAATCCCAGGAGAACGCAAGAACAGGCCAGAGACAAGGTATGGATGTTGGTAAAGTCGGCGACAGAAATCTGGACTCGAAATGAGAAAAAGCCAGCGTTTTGACACAGATTTGAATCTGAGTAGAGACTTTACAGGCAAGCGAGCAAGGATTTCCAGTAACAAGTCTTCATGATCTGTAATAGAGACTTTCAACTCTATGGAATTTGTTTTGCAAGATTGCATCTTTAATGTCACCACTTGATATCTCCAAGAAAGCTTTTTTATTACCTGGGAAGATTTCTAGACACGCTACGAGTGTTCTTCAGATTTGACACAGTAAACCTATCTACTTTTCTTATTCAAATGGTGGGTTCTGGACTATACCAAACTCGAGAACATAAACAACCATTAAAGACAAAGCTGAAAACGTGCTTGACAATTAATCAAAGCAAGCTTAATGCACAATCTTCTATATGGGAGCATGTATCTGTTCCTCAGCTTGCTAAGTTCTACATATTTCACTGCACTTGCAGGGAAAAGTAAACTTCAGTGATGTCTATTCCAATGGTGCCTACTCAATTGTTTGGATTTGAAATTTAGGTTCCTCCATGTAATGTGTATGAGATGAAGATGGACTACGCAAGGACAGTGTTGATCTTGGAGTTGCAGGATCATTTCCTGAGATGGGTAGGAGCTATCTCGACTCTATGGTATTTGATCACAATGTTTTCCAAACCAATCAAGCAAAATAATTGGCAATTTTTAAATAACATATTTTGAAAAAAAAAATTACTGTTTATAATCAATCGGCAATACTTTCCTGTTGCTATTTTGTCTTGAAATTTGGTGGATCCGAACGACCCGATAAGCTCGCGGTGCGACCCGAATTGGAGAAAAAAACAGAAATCAGTGTTGAGTTTCAGGCTTGGGACCTGTTTTGATAAAACCAGTTCAATTAGACCGGTTTAGTTTTGAGACACACAAGGGGTTTATTATTTAAAAAATAAATAAAAACCTAAATATAAGGATTCCATTTGTATTGTTTTCTTTATAGTAAAATTCTCTCTGCTCTTACCCGAGGATGTAGGCATTAGTGGCTGATCCTCGTTAAATCTTTGTGTCATTTTTTCTTTATTTTCAGTGTTAAGAGTGTGTGATTGTGCGCATGATTATTATTGCGATTTATCTAACATTTCCAAATAAAAATCGTAGAAAGTGATGATAATCCTTTCCTAGTGTTGGATGTAGTATGACAGCTGATCAAAGATAACCTCAAGGAAAGTAAATCTAATCGAAGAAATGAAATTTTATTAGTGCAAGTTGTGCATATGATATATCCAATATTTATTAATAATTATTAAATCTCTTATTTAAAAATATGCAGATTCTATAAAGTATAAATGTGTAGAAAAACTTTCTCTAAATTTTTTTATAGATTTTGATCAAAATTTGCAAGAATTAAATAAACAATAACAACATCCAGTGAAAGTCCCGTTGAAACGTAGAATCTAGAGAGATCCAATAGTAAGCAACTTTACCTCTATCTAATAGAGAGATTATTTTTTATAGACCATATGCAATGCAAAAGAATCATGATAGTACAAAAGTATAAAAATGTACGTATAAATACAAATATACAATATATAATACAGTACAAGATAGATAAAATAATTAAAGATACAAACTAGAAAAAGACAAGTACAGTAGTAAATCAAATCAGCAATGTCAAGAATGTAATTAGGCTAAGCCTCTGTTTAGTTGGGCTTATACCGGTATAGCTTTTATTAATAGAGCTTTTTTTGTAGATCTTTTTCTGAAAAAAACTTTTCTAAAAAACCAGTCAACTGTTTAGCTGAGAGTTTTTTTGAAAGAGCTTCATACAGTAGACTATTTGACAACATAAAAATAAAAAGAACTTTTAATTTTAACTATATTTTGTTTTGTAACAAAAATTATTTATGCATATAAATATTATTTAAAGTATATTAAACAATGTGCAAAGCACAATATATTAATTATTATATAATTTTAAACCATATGAAACATAAATGAAAAAATATTTAATCAAATCTTTTATATATATTATAACATAATTAAACTAATATCGAAAATAAATATTAAAACATATAAAAAAGTCAAATAATATTATATAAATCCTAAAATAAATATCCAAGTTGAGTAAATAGTTAAATACATAATAAACGAGAAGATGAGTTTGTGAGTATTGTGGAAATTATGTATAAAACATAAGGGCAAAAGGGACTAAAAATAGGCTCATTAATTGATCTGAAAAATCTACATGAAAAAATATTTTTTTAATAAGCTTTAAATTTGAGTTTCTTAAAAAACTGTATTTTAGATGTCAAAAAAGTCATATCTATTAAAGAAGTGTTTCTTTTATTTTACAGCCAAACATCCATTTTTTTAAAAAAAGATTTTTATGGTGGAGAAAAGTACATATTGACCTCTCAAAAGTTCATCCAAACAGGTACTTAGTAAGAAACTATTTAGGTTAAAAAACTAGTAGGTAAGTAATACGTATTAAAAAAAAAGCTAAATATAAAATGAAAATTTCGAAAGAAAATATCTAAAATATCTAAGAGAAAGAGAATGACCTCTCTATGAGATATTCTTTATCTGAATCCTAATACGCCAAAATTTTCTATTTCAAGTCATATCTTCTGTAAGTTCCAACAGAATCATATAATTCTTGATCACTTCCCTCTAATTCTTTTTAGGCCTTTTTTTTCTCGTACAATTTCTAATTACTATTTTTGCAAGAACTAAACGGATGAACTTAAATCCATTGTTTATGGAAAGTAGAATAAGTATATTTCCACATTATTTCGAAAAAATCAACTTGAAACTCATTTTCATGTGATTCTTGTTCTTCTTATGTCAATCTACATAACAAGCACGATGATCACCATTATCAGTTTGTTTGATAGTAATGCCTGTAAGCTTGACATTAAAGCTTTCTTAGTAAAAGTAATGACAAATTGCAGCTGAGACAAGAAGCTGCATATGGGACGAGTTAAAAGGAATCTTGACATTAAGAACAGAAGAATTGGCATCAACTAACATCAGAGATAGTGACTCTAATTGCCACAATTGTCAACTATACTGAATCATTATTATACAAAACATCACAAAGTCTAAAATATACATGTGTTCAAGATCAGACTTGGAGTAGAATTAACTGAAGCAATTGGACCAACAAAGGAGTGGTCCTTTTGAAAGTGTGCTTCACGTTGCCAAAGAGACAGGTGTTTTACACATAGAAGGGCCATTGACCAAATTAGACATCATCATGCAATAATGATTGTGATGTTGAAGTTGACTCCACCACCCTTAGCCAGCTAAGGAAATGAACATAAAGAAATGTGGAATAATTAGACTATACAATTTCCCATGTCTAACTTTGATTTAGGATAGGGTATGCAGTAGCTACAACACCAGAAAACTTGGCATTGGATTTGGTGTTTCTTGGCGCAGAATCAGCAGCAATCAGGAAAAACATGAGAATCATCCCAACCAAGAACACAAATCCTGAAAGTGGTGAGGTAGTTGAAACAAACATGAACACCTGTGCTGGAGAAATGTTTGGGACTCCTGTGTGAACTTAACAAAAGAAAGCCGGCATGATATGAAATCCAAGATCATGTGCTGCTGATGTTTTCTGCAATAAAGAATTCCCAGATTCTGACAAAGCCAAATGTCCAAGTCCGAATACAAATCTACATTTCTTGTTGGATGGCTGAAAAAGTACAAATTTTGCTTCAATTTAATATTCTGGCAACAAAACTTTATTGATGAGCATCGACATCTGAAATTCTGCAGCTCTTGTTATGTATCTGAAACATTCAATAATTTGAATAACCATGTATGAATTTCCTGCAAGTCATTGTCATCCCTGTTCATCACTCTTGTCCCAACCACATTTGAAAAATCTAGGTCAAAATCATCCGCACAGTACTTTTCACAATTGGTATGTATGCTATCTTTCAATTTCTTCAAGCTTCCAGAGGACTTCTTTCATATTTGGCCTAATCGAAGGGGAAGGGGCACAACAAGCCATGGCAAGCTGAAAGAATTTGAGTATGCATTCTTCGGTAACTGGCCTCCGAATGTCACTGCCATTGCTAAGAAGTATGTCTGGATGGTATAAATCTGAAATTCTTCGATCAAGTACAGCATTTCTCATGAATGTTGGGAGATAGAAGTCCTCATCAGTACTAGGGTTCTCACTAATAGCTTCCTTCCCTGACAGCAGTTCAAGCAATATTATCCCAAAGCTATATACATCCGTCTCCTCATTTGCATCTCTCATTTTGATAAGATCAGGAGCTTTGTAACCTTCAGCAGCAGAAGCTTCAAGCATTTCTTGTCCAGCAGTAGGATTCAACAACAGAAATAGGCTGAAGTCTGAGATAAATGGTTTATGATTACGGTCCAAAAGTATATTTTTTGACTTGAGATTTCCATGAATAATAGGTTTTTGTAATCCTGAATGAAGATGATCTAATCCTCTGGCTATGCCAGTCGATATCTCAAGTACAACAGTCCACTTGTGAGATTCAGGACTCCCATCTGTCCATCAAAATCAAACTTGGTGTCATTAAGCTACAGATTCCAACTCACAGGATGGGTAGTATTTAACTAAGAACATCAAGAAATTTGTTGGACAAAGTTGAAATGCCATAATGAGGTCATTGAAAGTGAAATATGCAACGAACATTCAAACTTAGTTGACTACTTGCACAGGAAAGGAGATCTGCACAGCAGAGAACAAATTAGATTTCACTCTCAAACCGGTAGAGGATCCGCTCCACCAACCCGGAAAACAAAGGAAAAGAAAACAGATTTAAAACATAGAGGAAGAGAGAGAGCTATAGAAGGAAAGAGCCTATGAAGAAGAACCAAATGGTCAAATTATTGAAGATAGTGCAAGTTCAGTGATCGTTTAATCAACAAATTAACTCATGACATGACAGTAAAACAGGATTCTGGCAAAAATTAGTCTTAACAAGGGAACTTCATAATGCATGGAAAAGATCGAAAATGAAGACAGAATTAAGAAAAACCCATATGGTAGAGGATGCAATACATAGTTCCATGAATATCAAGATCTAACAAGAGATTTACACTCACCTTCCATCTCTTACAAAATTCTTCAAGTTTTTATTTCCGCATTTTGGATCCGATATCACTTAAAAGTAAGTTCTAATCAATAAAACATGTTCCTCTGCCTTAAAAGTTCAACAAAATTAAGCAATAGTGATCTTGCTCTCACTACCGCCCATGATTTTTCATTTATCTAGAAATTCATGTAACCATTACTCAGAAAAATAAGATCCATAAAACAGAGTAACAGAACTTAGAAAGCCGTGATTTTTCTCTAATGTAGGCTTTCAGTATTACTATTCTCAAGTTCACTTAGCCATATCGTTCGCTGTTACAATTTCCTGTGACAAACAATGTTAAGAGAAAGCTTCTGTATCTTGTCAGCTACCAAACATCAGAAATTGAAATCAAAAGCTATACAACTTACCACGGATGAACTGAGCCAGATTCCCATGCCTATAAAAAGGATGAACAAGAAGTTTTTCACCTCTTGGTCCCGCATAGAACCCTAAAAGAGGCACCAAATTGGGATGCCTAACATTACCCAACAAGTGAATCACATCAAGAAAATCTTCCCCCCTCGCAGTGCAAATTGGCCTCAAGAACCTAAGCAACCTCACACAATTGCTCCTCTGAAGCAAAGCTTTATAGAGAGTACCATAATTGGATTTTCCAATAACCTCTCCAGGAGCATCAAGAATGTCACTGATCGTAAGGTCATGACCACCTTGGAAAGCCATTAATTCCTCTGACTCTATCTCATCCCCATGCTTGTGCTCAGTGGACTCTATGTCATTGAAGTTTTTCTTCGCTCTTCTTCTCATGTAAATAAAGATTATAAGTACGAGAATGATCACAACAGTAGCTGGAGTTAGTCCCAGAATCAGTTTTAGCATCTGGGATTTCTTCATTTTCAAAGAAGAAATCTTTGAACCTCTCCTACTGAAAAAGCATACGATGCTTTTAGGAATTTAACAGTTACAGTGTATGAGGAACAAAGAAACAAGATCTGGGTACAGTGTAAAAAGTATAAAGAGTTAAGCGTGACGAAGCTTCAGTTCAGCTTTGTGTTGGGATATGTGAGAACAAGACAAGAAGAAGGAGATAGAATGAAACTTTGTGGGGTTATGGAACACAAGCTTTAACTTTCTGTGTGGGGGGAAAAAAAAAAACTGTTAAACTCTGGTTAGAACAAATGGGCATTGGATCAGGAGAGGCTGAGAGATATGAGAGAGATGAGAGAGCCTTCTGTATCAGAATGAAGCAGAAGAATCCATTAAAATATAGAGAGCTGAATCCAGTGGTACATACCTATCTAACCATGTGATGTTTTATCTGTTTTATGACTGCAGACTTGGTTTGGTGTCGCTGTGAAACAAAAAAGATTGGATCTTTGGTCATTTTCTCAAGTGGTTAAAATTAGTAATAATGCTTCCTGCCATTAGTACCAGTAAACTGAAGCTACGTTAGAAAATTGTTCAAGTTGCTCAACAAATCCAAAGTGTAGAGCATAAGCGTGGACCCAAAAGATCAAGAAATTGGAGTCTTTTTGGCTTTGTAATGTAGTTGGAGACAAGAGTGAAGATAATTGGTGGCGCACAACCATAAAGATGCAACCTTTAACTTCAAAAGTAGAAAGAATAAGGAAACAAAAATTAAAAAGAACAAACCTTTAAAGGTCATTTGTTTCAATTTGGCCACCTAAAATCTTTCTCGGGGTGATTATATTCTTCTATATGTGTAAATACTATCTCCTTGTCATCATCATAGTTTATGCTTTATAGAATTTAGGTATATATATATATATATATAATACAAAATATTTTATATAATTTATTATTTTGAAAGCTTTTTTTATCATTCAGAACAATTCTAAAATATTTATGTTATTAAGAAATACTAAAAAAAAACTTTCTACTCTATTTTTTATATTATTTCAATATTTTATATTTTTGTGGATGAAAAAGTAGTGGACCCTTATTGATTATTAAAATTAAGTTAAAAACAGTCATACAATCTTTTTAAATATTAACTTCTTTTCTCAAATAAGTCTTTTATAAACAGTATCTCTATTAATTAAGAGTAAGATTGCGTACTAGTGAACCTCCTCAGATCTCACAATCTAGCGGGATTTATACTAAGTGTTATCATCATTATTGTAATTTCTTTTCTTAAAAAAAAAGTCTTTTTAAATAATAATTTGGTTAAACTACATAATGAAATTCTCATTAAAATTATAAGCTATTTTTAAATAATTTAAAATAGTAAAAATATGATATAAATAGAAATCATAATGGAGATTAACATGATTCATTCCCTACAAAGGGCATTCATGAAAGCCAGCTGATATCCACCGTCGGATCAATACGGCGATCTGGGACGTTGGTATATACGAGTAGGACCTAACCTTTCACAGAGGTAGTTGAGACGTCGTGCTGATTAACGGCGGAGATTGCTGTGATTTTGGTACCGTGGACCCCACGTTACTCGCTCTCCATGCATTGAATTCTCTTTTAACACTTGTCCCATAAAACATCAAAATTGGTGAGACCGTCGCCACCACATGGGCTATCATAGTCTCTCCAAACGTGTGATAGATGGTGGCCCACAAGCCCCTTTCCCCCACCAAATATTAATCATTTTGCTTTATTATTATCAATAACTGAAAACTAAACTAATAGAAATAAGAGATTTAAATTTTTAAAATTTTAATTAATATTATAACTTTATAAAATTGGTTAACAATTAAATAAAATTGAAAAATCTGAAATATGATTAAAAGAGACTGTCCTTATCTATCAAATAATTTAAGTTTAATTAAAAAGAGAATATTAAATAAAAATTAATTTATTTATTTTAATTTAGAAATCGATTAATGTATGAAAATCGATCAATTAATTAAATTAACAGTTAAT
This sequence comes from Erythroxylum subrotundum, assembly GCA_027563845.1. NCBI lineage: Eukaryota > Viridiplantae > Streptophyta > Magnoliopsida > Malpighiales > Erythroxylaceae > Erythroxylum > Erythroxylum subrotundum. The sequence continues at coordinate 20,560,118 of JAOQMQ010000007.1, forward strand.
TTAACTATAAAAATTTTGAACATATCAAAATTTTCAGTTCAGTTTTCAACTTTTCGGTTCGATAGATTTCAATAAATTTTATTGTCAAAAACTATTAATTTGATATTTTTAATCATCATTATCATCAACACCTAATTAAAATTTCACTGAGACGCGAGATCTTGAAAAGTTCAATAGTATATAACCTTACTCTTACATAATAGAAATACTGTTTTTAATATATCCGCATTCACTGCGGCAAGACGATATTACAAAATTATAAATGAACGTGCAGATATATTAAAAAAAAGGTATTAAAAAACATACAAAAATACAAATAACTATTAAAGGGCAACAAAAAAGTTAAGGCAATAAAAAAAACGTATGTACTTAATTAACAATAAATAGTAAGACAAAAATACATACCAGAAAAGATCCGGACAAGAGTAACTCCAGCCTAATAATTTTAATCACTAATTATTATTAATAATCCATGGTAATTGGTAAACAGTGATATCTTTTAGCTTTCACACTATTTGTAATAAAAGGATAATAATGGTAATTGGTAAATGATATTAAGTTCATGGTTAAATACATTCGAACTTTTGATATTCTATTATCTTTTAATTATTGAACAATTTTTTGCTATATTTAAATAATTAATCGTTTATTTTTAAAATTAAAAATGATGAAGTATTAAAATTTAATACATAACTAAATAATAATACAAAAATAAAGGATAATATTTAAAACATGAGGATTAAAATAAAATAAAACCGAAAATGAGAATGAAATTAAAAAAAAAAACTAAAAGAGAGTCAACTTTAAAATTTTAAATAAGTAAGGACAATCTTTTTCAATCATTTTTAAAATTTTTAAATCTATTCATTTTTTAATCGATTTTATAACAGTATAATACTGACTGAATTTTACAAACCTTAAATCTTTTGTTTTATCGATTTAACTTTCAGTCTAATTTTGAAAAAATTGATTATATGTATAAAAAAACTATTGCAAATGTAATAATTGTTAATAAAATAAATTAAAATAACTATCTCATTCTTTAGGGTAATATGTCCAATTAAAATAAATAAAAGTCACTAATACGAGAATTAAAATGGAGGATAAGAGTTATAATGTCAGTGGAATTGAGTAAAATGGACACTTCAAATTTCTTAATTAGGAACATTGTCAATTCAAAGTAATATGATTAAAAACACAAGGTGGGAAATCATTATAATATGGTGCATCGGAACAATCCATCTAAACTAATAGGATTTTGACATACCTTTCAAGTGAACAATTATAACCATGTAGTGGAACTTAAGCTTTCCATATTTAATCATGTTTTCCAAATAATCATTCTTAGATTAAGGCTGACCCGAGTCCAACTTGAAGCCTGATCAGAAATGAATTAAACTTGATTAAATATGTTTTTAATTTTTAAAAATTAATAATAGCATCATTTATTTATTTATAAAAAATTAATTAATTAGTTTATAATTTAATTTTAAATCATTAAATAATTTATAATTTATTTATTCATTCGGTGCATACATGAAACATAATGATTGATTATAAATAAAACATTGTATCCATATTAAAACATCGTAGCACATGCACCCACTTATGTAAATGTAATATGAGAAGTATGGAGTGAACTTGTTGGAACTATAAGCATAGTGTGCTTTCTAATTCATATGCATTATTGTGTATGTTGTTATTTTGTCTTGAAATTTGGTGGATCCGAATGACGACTTGATCTGATAAGCTCGCGGTGCGACCAGAATTGGAAAAAAATAGAAATCAGTGTTGGGTTTTGGGCTTGAGCCAGTTCGGTTAGACCGGTTTAGTTTGGGACACACAAGGGATTTATTATTTAAAGAAAAATAAAAAAAAAACCTAGAGTTAAAGGATTCCATTAGTATCGTTTTCTTCATGGTGAAATTCTCTTTTATCTTGCCAGAGGACGTAAACATCATTGGCAGAGCCTCGTTAAATCTTTGTGTTGTTTTTCTTTATTTTCGGTGCTTAAAGTGTGTGTTGTGCGTGTGAATTTACTGTGATTTATGTAACAGTGCCTAATATTTTTAAAATGAGAACATAAGTTAAACCCATAAGATAAGAAGTTTAAGATTTAAAAGGTTCAATCGGTATTAAACTATTATAAAACCGGTTAAAGATTAAATAAAATTAAAAAATTTAAAAATAATTGAAGAAAACTATTCTTACCTATAGAAATATTTAAAATTTAATTGAAAAAGAAGACTATTAAATAAAAATTGATCAGTTTATTTTAGTTTATACAAATAATTAATTTATAAAAACTAACTGAGTAATTAATAAATTGATTAATTTTTAATAACAAAAATTATTAAACTAAATCAAACCGAAAAGTTAACTGATCTAATGTTTTCAATACTAAACTAACCGAATCAATTCAGTTTTTAAAACATTCGTCCGCTTCATGCATATATAAGCCTTCTAGTTTTTATTTTATTCAAATTTATTTTAAATTTTTAAAGTTTTCTCTTAAAAAATTTTATTTATCTAATATAATTAATCAAATTTGTTATATTCCTAAGATTTCAAAATCTTCAATAATTATTAGAATTTGCCACCTTGTCATTATTATGGCAATAAATTAAAAATTTTAAGATAAAATGTAAAATTAATTTAATAAAAATAAATGTTTAAAAATTTATAACTACGAAACAATAAAAGTGCCTAAAATTAATATCCTAAACTCAAGAACTCAAAATTTCAATTTGTTAAATGTTAGTGTTGGATATGTTATTTTCATATTCCTAAAGTTTTTAATCTTATTTAATATTAAATATTGACTTTATACTGATTATTTAAAATATATAATTAACACATTGTTATATAAGTTTAAAATTTATTTATTATATTTCAATCTCATCTCTCAACCGCCACATAAACCTGAACCTGAAACTTAGTATTACATCATCATTAATTCAGGTTGGAGTACCTTATTTCTGTTAGCTAGCGTGTTCTAATTCTGTACCACTTAATTTTATACCATAAAAGAAATTATTAATAGAAATAGAGTTCCTAGCCATAAATGATGATTCAAGAACTCCTTGGTGCCTGATAATGACATGAGAGAAATGAAACAAAACTAAACAGAAAGCTACGGACCAGCTATGATAGGCCAACTGCTTTGAGGCTCTTAATGCGAAAGTGGGGATGGTGATGGTACAATTTTAAAGGCTAGAATCTGGAGTCCTAGAAAAGGGTCATTTATAAACAAAAGGTAAAAGACATAAAATAAAAAAAAAAAAGGTACGAAGACAGGCAATAAAAAAAAAATTCAAATATAAAGTAATTAAATTTTATTTACATGATTGTAAATCTTGGTAATGAATATATAAAATTAATTAAATTGGCTTCACACAACAGCTTAAGTTATTGTGGTGAAAAGATCATTTAACATGGTATCAGAGTCTTTGTGACCATGTGATCGCGAGTTCAAATCCTACCAATCACTTATTATTCAGCATAAGGTAGAGTGAGTCTGTGCAAGTTTCAAGCCTAAAGGGCTTTCACTTGAGGGGGTGTGTTAGTGAATATATAAAATCAATTAAGTTAGCCCCACACAACAGCTTAAGCTATTGTGGTGAAATGGTCATTTAACAAATCTAACTCAAATAAATTATTTATTATAATTATCTTATATTATTAATTTAATTAATTTAGAATGGTTTTAAAAGTTGAATTAAATTTAGAATGGTTTTAAAAGTTGAATTAACTTATTATACTAATGACATTTGATTAGTTTATGTTTAATATTTATATTTCGTATATTTTATTATTATTATTTAATTAAAATTAACTCGAAGAGTTTTTGTTAAAAACTAAAAATTAGAAGAAAATTTTCCAAAATCTTACAAATTAGGGTTTTAAAAAAAGATTTCTTAAATTAAAAAAAGTTCTTTATATTTTACTCTAAAATATTTTCAAATTTTACTCAATTTTATAATATTAATCTAAATTTTAAAAAGTAGAGCTAAAATACCCTTATTTTTAATTTTGGCAAAAATAACCCGATATTAATTTTTCTGTTAATGTTGACGACATGGCAAGCCACGTTAGATTAGTATTTTTACCACACGACTGTCATATATTATATTTATGCTACATATGAATTTTATTATTTAATAAATTAGAAAATTAAAACTATAAAAATAAATACTCGAGCGAGTCTATAATTATTTTAAATTTTTTGATATTTTTAATTTATTAAATAATAAAATTTATAAATGATATAAATATTATATTTGATAGTTCATAATAAAAATATTATTTTAATGTAACTCGTTACATTGAATAATTAGTGGATAATTGAATATCAGAATATTTTTACTAAAATTAAATTTTGAATATTTTAGTATCATTTTTAAGATTCCGAATAATATTACAAAATTAAATAATTTTTGAGATATCTTTTTTATATTTAACCCTAGAGAAAAAAAAAGACACCAACACTAAAAGAGCAAGAGTACTTATTGACCTTAAGATGGCTCTCTCTCATATCTACTCATACAACAACAGCAATGAGCCAGCAAGAAGATGTTTACGTAGGTGGTCCAAGTGGTAAAGCTGTACACTTTAATGCTACATTTTGTTGGGTGTTTATTAACGGAACGAAATGTAACGTAATATTTTCTATTATTTGAAAGAAGCGTTTTATAATGAAATCAAGTAAAATAAGATAAAAAGAGGAGTTTCACATTACAACCTATTTTATTATAAACAATAAAAATAAGTTACTTCTGATTTAAAGAGTTTATGATAAAATGTAAAATGATAAACAACATTTCACTATATTACATTATGAACCCTTCTTCTAAATAATATTTTACTATATTACACTATGAACCTTTTCATTCTTCCCAAACAACAATTTTCTAATATTACATTTATTTATATTCCGTTCCGTTGAAAACTATTCCATTCAAAATACCGAACTAAACTTACGAAATTTTATGTTCAATCCGACGGTTTACTTTGTAAATATCAAAAAATAAAGATATGTAAGTTTTACAGTTATTTGAAAAAAAAAACTTGTGGGGACTGTTGTCGGGATGAACTGATGAACTGTTGTGCACATAATTGGTGCCTTTAGTTGCAGGTAAAGAATCCTAAGGAACCTTTCCGGGACCAAAGGGTGTTGGTTCCTCGTGACAAATGGTATCTTCTTGTCCATGTTTCCTGGAGTTCAGGTCACTAAAGGGGACAGGGAGTCAAATCTTTGGTTATCTACAACTTACCTTCTTTTGTTGTTTCTTTCGAGAGGAACCAATTGGAAGATGGAAAAGTGAATTGATTCCTTCGTCCTCTTCCATGAAGGGAGTGAGTGAGTTGTCATAATTCAATGAAAGAGAAGTGCTTCCTTCCATTAACCTCGGAGAAGTTACACACACCAATCTTAAAGAAGATGGTTAGTCAAGTAAGGATACGCTACAGTTTACAAGTGTTGTTTAAATCGAAGCTGTTAGTTTTGAATTGCTAGTTCATCAAATAGTTTATTCGTAACTTAGCCAGGCTTGCATATACTTCGGGAGCCTCTAACGGTCGTTATTGAGCTCATCCACCGAGACAAGCGAGGAGCTTTATACTACAAAACATTGCGCTAATAAGGTGTTTATTTTTTGAGTTGTGTGAGATTTGTTTGCTTTATTATCCATTGTAAGCCAAAAAAAAAAAAAAAAGACAACCGCTGTAATCTCTTGATATTAAAAATAAAAAGATAATTAATTTTAAAGTACTCAAATTTTTAGAATTTTTTAATATGATATATAAGCTTTTAAAATTTTAAATTGACTCATTAACCTTTTAAAACTTTAACAATTCAGTTCAAAACGTTAATTTTGTTAATAATTTATTGACGTAGCAAATGAAATTTTTGTCGTTCATCAGATAGTTTACTCATAATACATAACTTACGGATTATTATATTTACCTTATAGTTTATTCAATTGGTCAGCGGGTAGAATCTACCGATGTTAAAAATAATAATCAACTTTTAAGGATTTTTTTCAATATAATATTCAAGCTTTTAAAATTTTTAATTGAATGATCAATCTTTAAAACTTTAACTGTTCAGTTCAAAACGTTAATTCTGTTAATAATTTGTTAATTTAACTAATAGAATATTTCTTGTTCGTAATAAATAAGTGTCCACCGGAAAAAATTATCTCTCCTCTAATTTAACGATGACCACTATTTTTCCAAGTGGCCATTTATATATTATGAGCAACAAAAATTTCGTTAGTCGGATCAATAAATTTATCAACGGAACTAACATTTTGAGCTTAACTATAAAGATTTTAATAGATTGGTCACTCAATTGAAAATTTTAAAAACTTAAGCTTGAAAAAGTTCTAAAAGATTGTAGAATTTAGAATTGGTTACTCAAAATAAAACTATCACCAGAATAAATGGTCAAACTTTGATGTAATGAAATGGACTGAGACAATGCGTCTTTCATAACCTAATAAATAGCAAGCCTGTTCATCAAGAAACAGCAACTATCCCAGAATACCAAATTTGCTTATTATTCCAGAAAGCAAAGGACTTGAATGATGCAATAACACATGTGAATCAAAGGGCATTAATGAAGAAATCTTGGAAATTTGAATGACTGTATAATTGACTGCATACAAACCTGTACATATCAAGTTCTTGGTTTATTCACGTGCAACTATGGCTCATCAGGGTATGTAATACATAGGATTCGGAAATTTGAATGACCGGATCGACAACGAGGTGCCTAATAAATCGCTCCACTGATCTCCTGCGTTACCCAGAATCCTGAATCCTTCTTTCACCATGTCAGTCCTCTTCTCTGACTTGTATATAGTTGCTAGTTTACCATGATCATCTGAAGCTCTGTACATAATGCAAGACAATGATGATTAATGCAAGACAATGATGATAAGCAATCATCTCTAACAGCAAACTATTGCAAATGAACACATAACAAGAGGAGTGTGTGCTTCTCTTTGATGTTAGCTTTAAATTTTATCATAATCAAGGGAAACAAGAAAAGAGCAAAGAATCATAAAAGTAACCAGAAAGATAGCCGATTCGTTTAGTGATAATGTTTTCATCAAACTCGTCAAAGTTCCTCATTCTTTACCATTCTTCATAATCATTCAATTCATATAACAATCGTCAGAATGTAGTCCAGAAAAACAAGTAAACACTGAAGTAGAGGTCACATGGGAAGTCTAACTGCATTGAAACTTGCACAGGGGAACACTAATCATTGAGCTGCCTCTCATCAGATGAAGATCGATTTGCCAGGATTTTCAACTTCAGCAGTAACTTGATTATTATTCTCCAAGAAACGGGGAGAAAAACTAACAATCCTCAGAATTAGGTCTTCTATTCTTAGATTTGCAGCTGTCCTCTCAGAACAATTCAGGCCGTAAGTTTGCACAAAGGAATGGTAAGATATAGAGCAGCGAATATTAACTGATCTAATCCATTTCTACTAAACAACACATATGTTATGAATGCTGGGGAGATAACTTTAGAGAGCATCAAATGAATGAACCTTAACAAGAGCTATATATGAGTTTGGAAATCCTCGCAGATAACATTAATCATCCAATATTCACAGCCTCAGCATACAAACATAATGCATAAATAGCAAATAAACTCTACTTGACATCACCAGAAAGCTCTCACACTCACCTCAAAATGAGCTTGTCCCAGTTCAAAATCCCGGCATCAATTAAGTTCTTCTCAGTTACATTTCTTTGTTTCTCACTGCGTCCAGTCAGTAAGAAAACCTTGAATCCCAAACCCAGCACCACTTTGTAGAGCTTCAAACTAGGCTCTATAGCTAGTGCTGCAGCTTTCTCAACCCACTTGTCAAACTCAACCGGATCAAAAATCTCCAAACTGCAAAAAATTTAAAGATTACAAGCTCTAAATCAAGTCAATTCAAGCCAAACAAAATCTCCAACACCAATGAGTTAATAACATAGTTTCTTAGAATCCTATGTTCTGTTTTAGAGTTCCAACCACAAAACTTTAAACTCATCTTAGTGCCTGATAGTATGAGTTTGTTTTTCATATGATCAGACAAAATTAAGCTTCATGTCTTAATTCTCAGGATCCTGTGACATATAGTGATCCCAGAAATTCAATTCTCGCATACCTACGGAAACAAACTAAAAAACCTCCACACGTGTCAGTTCCTATATTTTCTCAACAGCCAAACAGAAAACTCTAGTGAAAGACAAAAACTCGTACAACGCGTAATACATACCCATATCCATGCTCCGTATAATACGGCAGATTTGACAACAGAGTCTCATCAACATCAAAAACCCAAACATCCATCCCATCACCAACCAATTCAACACTTTTCGCATAAACCCCTGCTTCATTGGACACTCTCTCGAGATCCAAACTATAACCCCTCCCGTTAACATAATCTCTCACATACTCGGCACACTCCATTGGGATTGTTCTCCAAGGATTCAAATTGTTAGCCTCCACTGCAACTCTCCAACTTGTACACTGTAATTGCAGCTCATTGTCCAATTCCTTCACTTGGGTCGGCTCCCTTATGTTCTCTTGGTACTCGAGAATTAAGGGTCGTGGTAGAACATGAGAGTTGAGATGTTCATCACAGAAAGCCAACGCTAAGAATTGGAATACAACGAAAAGTCTTAACCAAATCATAGATGATGTTACTGTACACAACGAAATCGAACAGAGCTTAGAAATTCTAGCTTCTGGGAATATAAATATACAAAAATGGAGTTGGAATTAGCAAGCGAATCTAAACAAAATACCAACTTGGAAGAAAGAAAAAGCTGGGATTTTTGTTTTTCTCTCCTTTTCTGCTATGCAACTTTTGGTTTTCTTGGAAAGCGTAAAATGGGAAAAGCTTTAGGATTGAAAGATTCTGTAAGAAGACGAGACAAGAAAAAAGGTTGCGTGGTCGGTGACTATGTAATAACAGAAACCTCAGAAATGCATTGGCGTGGTAGTTAAGGCAGCTTTCGTTGAATATTCCGTTTTCATGCTCAGGCGGAGAGTTCACGGGTTCGGGTTGAGAATGGGTCGGGCTTGGTTAGACCGCAGAAAACTGGTCAACAAGAAAATGGTCTGAGACAACACTATAAGACCCACCAGAGTTAGCCCAATGTTATTAAGCATATAAAGCTATATAGGATCCATATAAAAGTAGGGCTAACAATTTTGACCCGATTCTGCTTAAAATTAACGAGTTTTTTTTTTTTGAAACTGGAACTATATAACTAATAAAACGGCAAGGAAAAATCGAATCAACCGGACCAACCTAGCCCTGAGTCGACAGACTCGCCCAATGCACCCGACCTAGATCCAGAAGATTGACGAAGAAAACCTGGCTGAATTTAAGTTTAAGTTAATCGAATTTTTGAGAAGATTGATTTGAGTAGAATATTCAAAGAACCAATTTTATTGTTATTTTTATTTGATTAATTAAATTGAAAATGAGCTTTGAAATAACGGGTAAAGTTGCTCGTTTGTGATCATAAAATCACAAATTTAAGTCACAGAAATAACTTTTTGTAAAACCACATAAGAAAGACGGATATATCATAACCCTCCTAAGATCCCATGTAAAGTAGGAAGACTTATGCATTGGATTTAATCTAAATAAGATTCAATATGTTTATTTATTTATTTACTTTTATTTATTTATACAATTATTTGTTTATTTAATTGAGTATTGTATTTTTAAAGCTTTTTTATTTTTTGGTCCGAAATATAAAAAATGATAAAATACTATGATTATTAAAAGTTAAAAAAATCTTATTTTATTTTTATCTACACGTTTGTCTATATTAATAAAATTCAATTAATTGCTTAAATTTTATTTTTATTTTACATTAAATTTTATTATTTCAAAAATTTGTTGAACTTATTAATGTTCTTTAACTAAGATCAATTTTGTGCCTTAATAAAATTTGAATTAATTATTTATTTTAAGTGATTTCATTTTGTTAAATTTTAATAAAACGACGTAGTTTTAATATTAACTTTTGAGTACTTGAGTTTATTGAACATATAGCTCAAAGTACTCAACACCAACTCTAGACTTCCAAGTAGGTTGCTAGTGACCATCAAGACGGAAACTTCTTCCTCGGAAAGCTACTCCGTCGCCTGAACCAGTCTGTTGCTGCTGCTGCTGCTGCTCTGTGGTGTTGTTAGTTCTGTTGCTACTCAGCCGATAGCTTCTTCCTTGGAAGGCCACTCCGGCAGACGGATCACGCCGCACCGGAGAGTTCATTTGCTTTCCCTCACCCCAGAATGATACCAATTTGTGCCTGAGAATTGCACATCAAGGACTATGCACAAGCATGTTCATCCAAATTTCCCAAAAAAAAAAAACAAAAATTATCATATCGCCCGGCTTTGAAACAGAAAATGGAAGGATACACCCAGACAGGAGTCTTTAACATGAACTTTCCACCAGAAAGTGGATGGAGAACAGTGAGGAAATAATATAGATGACCAGCAATCATTCCCAGAATATCAGGCATTAATGGATCCCCAAATATCAGATCAAGAGCTAGCATTGCCCAAGGAAGATAGAATCCCTGCTTCAAACTAATTAACATGAAACTAAAGTAAAAAGAAGAGGTAAGTATCAAAACCATCTACTTGCCTTCAATGAGACAAGACCATATATGCTGATTCGTGCATTTGGAAACTCTCGTCCCCAAATATAGACTATCATGAACACCAACGAAACTCCCATGAAAGGAGACCATAGTACCGGAACTGCAGACATAACCTGGAAAAGTGGAGAATAGGAAGTGGTTGTGTTTTAAAACTAGGTTTAGAACCAGTCCTATGTATTACAACTTGTTGTGCAGGTAGAATGTAGGAATGGCTTACAAGAAGTGACAGTGCTCCGAAGAAGAACATCCACACAAAATCTGCAGTCCTCTTGTCGAAGGGACCTCTCTCCAGGGAGACACCATATTTTGCTCTTGAGCAAGGTTTATGATGGAAGGAGCCATCAAATCAAAACGTCAGACACTTCCTCAGCAGAACTTGACAGATTTCAGGAATAAATGTCTTTTACTTTTAATTCTATCATATACAATTTCATAAATGTTTTAGGAAGGCATCTGAATCATTCATAAATCCTTGCCACAATCTTATGCACACAAATATGATTTTTCTTTCTGATCTTAAAGCATAAACAAGATGATCACAAGTTTAAACCAACTTTTTCTTACATAATTATAAGGCGAAACGCAAAAGGGAAGGAGAAAGGACCAAGGAAGAAGAAGTTGGTGATAAGCCTCCAAACCTGCGTACAGTGACATCGTACAAGTTCAAAGCTCCTGTCATCCATAAGCATAAAAACTCGGATAACACAACATAATACCTGAAAACGTTTGATTACATCTGCATAAAAGAGTGCTAAAATCCAGGGACTGTAAAGACCAAGATAATATCCTGTCGTGGTCATCAGACAGGCAACTCCATAAATCTTGCTCACAGGTGGCAAGGAATTATAGTATCTGACAAACAGTTTTTAATCAGAAAAAACGAATATCAATCATAATCTTCTTCAAGATACAGAAGCTGTTATAATCGTTAAGTAAACAGATAAGAATATCAGAAAGTAATCATTTGTAACGGTTAGAGAGAGGAAGAGAGCTTACTCTGCTGGTGTAGACATGTTAGAAGCTTATGGGCCCTGTGATTTTTTTATGAGGAGATGTTGGTTTATGGAGAGTTATGCAACTTGCTGTTATCCTGCTTGCTTTGGATATTCCAAAGATGAGAGTTTGGAGTCATAAAAAAAGACAAGTCAAGGTCTTCGTCAAGGTTGGCCTAACCTGTGTCCTTGTTTGACGTCTGTGCCAAGCGAGTAATGATCCCCTGTCCAAGTTACCCAATGTCAACCATGTCCAAGTGGATCTAAGCCATTTATTTATGTTGGGACCAAGCGAGTAATGATCCCTTGTCCAAGTTACCCAATGCCAATCATGTCCAAGTGAATCTAAGCCATCCACTTGTGTGGGTGGTTGACATTGGGTAATTTGGACAGGGGATTTGGGGTGGTGCCAAGCTGCCAGTCTGCAAGTTGGAGAATACTGAGAAGCATTGTGGGGTTTGGATTGGATTTCACGTACAAGAACTCTGATTGGATTATCATAGTTAGTCAATGCCAATTAAAGATGAAGAAAAGGATGGAAAATTAGCCTGATTTGACAAGTTCAGTTTGAGTATTTAGACTTATTCAAGCTTGAATTTAATAATTGTTTTATTTAAGTAATTGTTACAGGTTAAAATTTAGATTAATTTTTAAAAAATAAATTTAACTAGGTCTATAGGATAATCAAATCCAATTGTCCAACTCCAACTTAAAAATTTTTAGGCTTAAATACATCTTTGAAAATTTTTAGACTTAAATTCGACTTTAAAAGGATTTGAATTCAACTTGACCTATTATTAATTTTTATTAATTTTTACTATTTTATTATTTTAATTCGGCCATGCTATACTTAATTTTAAACATTAAAGAGTCCAAGATTTATAAAATTTAACTAAATTAATGTAGTTTACATTACCAAGTCAAAAACTTTTCTAAACCACTTTATTTAAAACAACTAATTTTGAAAGATATAATTGATATACAACACAAAATTGATTTAATAAAAATCATCTAAAAAAACTTAAGAAATCGGTTAAGCAAAAAGTATATGATAAGGATAAGGATAAATGTTAGCATTGTCTTAATATTCTATTATTTGTTTTTAGTATATTTTAATAATAAAAGGTGAGTCTCGGAACAATTGATAAGGTTACTTTTTATGACCAATTGATAAGGTTACTCTTTATGACCGGAAGGTTACGAGTTCGAGTCAAGGAAACAGCTTCTTTGTAAAACACAAAGAAAATGCTGTGTACAATTGATGACCTTTAAAACGAGAAGTCTTGTACACTGAGACAATCCTTCATATTTTAACAATAGTAAATTTATTTTATTTCAAGTAGGAATAGCACAAAATTAACATGTCCAGCCTTTACATGTAGACTAGTTATCACATGACCAAATGCATAGTTCAGTATCAAAACGACTAACTTCATGCAAAAGTATTCAAGCTAGAACACCCAGTTCTTTCTTTGGCCTTTTCCTAATTATTCAAAACATTTCCTTAACAGATGATTAATTTAAGTTGCTTGAGCTCACGCATAAAAGAAAGGTATGCATGCAAATGTAAATCATATTAATGAACAAGTGGAAGAATCATCGGCCTTTTGCCAAATACGGTAATTCACAGGGGAATGTTGTAGCTCTACTTTTCTACTTCAGGGATTTACTGTGAAAACTTCTACATCTTCCATTTCAGGACTTCTCACAGAGTACTGGAATGTCCATCCATGGCAAGCACCGGCATGCATACCTTTTTTATTGATGGAAAAAATAGCTCCAACAAAGTCGGGAAATTTTCTCGCAATTCGCGCTATTGCATCTTTTGCAGCAAGCTGAGGTTCCATTCCTAGTCTCATACTTTCCACAACTTGGTAACTGGAAACATGTTCTTGCAGATATTAGTTTCAGGAAGACTAATTATCCAAATAATAGCAGTTGAAGGACCAGAAGGTAGGTTTAGAAGATCATGGTATGAAAGAAAAATTATTCATGCAGCTAATGGAAATGTCTTATAACTCAGGATCAACTAAAGCTCTCGTATAATTTACCGCTCCTAGCAATGCAATCAGATAAAAAAAATGAAGTATATGTTACTTCAACTAGGGTTTTTGTTCTTCATACTCGAAAATCGTAATGCTCAGTGCAATACCATGGAAGGAAGCGCATCATGATGTCACCATCCCCAGTTGCACCACAAGCTCCAACTTCATTGTCAGCATATGCTGAAGATCCTGGAATTGGTCCATCACCCACCCTGCAGGAAAACAAAACAACAGATTTGTGGGATTTACAAAAGAATAACATTCCAAATCAGCCAATAAATGCACTAAGACTTTGGAGGAAGAGAACTCGTTATCCCTTTGATCTAAGAAAAGAAATAAGATAACAGATCATCTGCTAATAATAATTAGAGTGAACCTTTTACAGTCTAATTGTCCCACAACGGTAATAAAAGAGGCTAATGTGAAGTTTATAGGTTTATGGGCTCTCCTACCCTTTAAGCTAGCTTTTGAGCATGATTCTCCCATAAGATCTGTAACAATTGGTATCAAAATAAGATGAAGACAGCAGCCGATAAGCACCGCAGAGATGTTGAGTTTTCAGTAGATAAGATGGCATACTTGAAGCTACGTCCTTACCGTCAACAATCCTTAGTCAAGCGTCCAAATGAAAAACTTTCTCCGAGATACTTTGGGCCCTATCGGGTGGTACAACGTATTGGGAAGGTTGCCTATAAACTTGCACTCCCGGATTCAGCAACAATACATCTTGTTTTCCACGTCTCACAACTTAAAAAGGCATTGGAAAATACTTCACAAGTGCAGCCTCTCCTCCAATTCTGACTACTTGGTTGAACCACAAGAAATTCTGGATACACATGAGACACCTGAGGGATTAGAAGTGTTGGTGTTATGGAGGGATCTCCCTCCTTTTGAAGCCACTTGGGAACCTTTGCTGCTAATACAAGAATTGTTTCCTAATTTCCACCGTAGGGACAAGGTGAGTGTTGAGGGGGTGGGGAAGTAATGATAGGTTTGCTACTGCCTATAGGCCTCCAATTAAGTTTGTCTACGCAAGGAAGAAATATCATGACTACAAAAAGGCTGGCTCGAATTAATGGGTCCGTATGAGGTCAGGGAATGTTGGTTATTTGGTCAAGGAATGTTAGTAAAGTGCATGGGTAATGGTGGCAGGTTGTTGCACTGCTTTGTCTTATCTGCTGAGTTGTATATTTTCTATTGTTAGTAAGTCTATTATTAATAGTGGCATGGGAAAGGTGTTAGGGTATTGGGAATCTTTTGTTATTTGAGTGGGTCTTGGGAGAGAAGGCACAGGTGCAACCTCTCCCTCCAATTCTGACTACTAATATGGACTGGTTGATTGAACCACAAGAAATTCTGGATACACATGAGACACCTGAGGGATTAGAAGTGTTGCCACTTGGGAACCTCTGCTGCTAAGAATTGTTTCCTAATTTTCACCTTGGGGACAAGGTTGGTGTTGAGGGGGGGAGTAATGATAGGTTTGCTACTGCCAATAGGCCTCCAATTAAGTTTGTCTACGCAAGGAAGAAATATTATGACTACAAAAAGGCTGGCTCGAATTAATGGGTCCGTATGAGGTCAGGGAATGTTGGTTATTTGGTCAAGGAATGT
>JAOQMQ010000007.1:20575562-20586734 GCA_027563845.1 Erythroxylum subrotundum
TCCCTCCAATTCTGACTACTAATATGGACTGGTTGATTGAACCACAAGAAATTCTGGATACACATGAGACACCTGAGAGATTAGAAGTGTTGCCACTTGGGAACCTCTGCTGCTAAGAATTGTTTCCTAATTTCCACCTTGGGGACAAGGTGGGTGTTGAGGGGGGGAGTAATGATAGGTTTGCTACTGCCAATAGGCCTCCAATTAAGTTTGTCTATGCAAGGAAGAAGTGTCATGGCTACAAAAAGGCTGGCTCGAATTAATGGGTCCATATGAGGTCGCGGAATGTTGGTTATTTGATCAGGGAATGATAGTAAAGTACGTGGGGGTGGCAGGTTGTTGCACTGCTTTGTCTTATTTGCTGAGTTTTCTATTTTCTATTGTTAGTAAGTCTGTTATTAATAGTGGAATGGGAAAGGTGTGAGGGTATTGGTAATCTTTTGTTATTTGAGTGGGTCTTGGGAGACAAGGCAACCTCTCGAATGTGGCTGGTGTCATCTGTTATCTTTATTTCCTTTCATCATCCATAACAACACACTCTCCCTTTTCTCTATTCCCAGTTTATTAATCTAATATCAACCAATACTTCATACATTTATCAACTATCACATTTCAGAACCTATCAGAATCCAAGAGTTAATGGTTCAATTCCCACCTTTATCTTATGAAACAATTGATGCCACGTATCGAACTTACCTGCCAGGGATCTTAAAAGTGGCTCCATTAGTTGATGTACCAACAGCTATGTGCGCCATCTACAAATAAAAACAAGTTTTTTAGATGTTCACATGCCTACATCAGTATATGTTTGACAAACATCTTCCATCGACTTACTTTATCAATAACTGCCATTGATATAGTATCATGGTTGTCAAGACCAACATGAGATGTGCCGGGTTGAAACATTCTAATCTGGTTAAAATCTGAGTACTCCCCTTCTGTGATATCCATGTTATTTTTCAGGTGATAGGGACCACAATTATCCACAGGGACAACATCTTTCCGGAAATTAGGTTGGCAGCGGTTCCCTTTCCATGTTGTCCACTTCTCTCTAGATTCTAATGAACTAAGATTCATGGGTCCTGGGAGGCCCATTGAAATAGCAAAGGCCGATGCCTGCTCCCCAACAAGTAATGTATGCTTTGTACGCTGCATTACCAACTTTGCAGCTCTGATGCCGTCTTTCACGTACCTCATGGCAGCAACAGCTCCAACCTCCATTGTCACCTACGCACATCCTTGGCAAAAGAAATGATGTATCTTCATGTCTCAACAAGAAAAGCAAGGCAAAGAAAAAACAAAGAGTTTGATGAAATAAGCAAGGCATCATGGTTACCCCATTCATCACCATTGCATCAATTGTGGTTTCTCCATTCTCATCGGGACTCCCACCAGGCCCAACTGTTCATTTCATATTAAGAAAAAGATTCAGAAAGATTGATGCGCGAATATAATTTGGAAGTGTAGAGTTAACTAAAGAGCAGTACACTGAAGTCACATATGAAAATTCAAGTTCTTTTATCATGCAACTCAATGTTCAACAAATCAAATAAAATCATTAATCTTAAAACTTTACTATTAACAGCACCTAGCCATGCTTTTACCTGAGACTTAAATTTGCCATACTGTCAGTCAGTTCTTCGGTGATGCATCAAGAACCAAACATTTAAGTTAAAAAAAAGTCAATAGAAAAGAGTCTGATAGATGTAACTTCAGATTCGAATCGAGTACAAGTCCGTAGTTACCAAATTCTCTGCGTGATTAGGCAGTTTATATGTAACGTGATTAGGCAGTTTATATGTAATCATGCCTATTCTAAGACCATTACTATCATCAGTATGGAGTGTTTCATTTGCACTAAACAGTAAAGCGTGACATTAACATGACCCAGATGACAAACTCTGAATTGGAATCTGAAGAGAAGATGGGAGTTTTTGGGTCCTTTTTGGATAATATTCACTCTTTTCCCAAACCATCGATTAAAGGAACAAGAAACTAGAAGGACCCAAAACACCTAAAGCAACGATAACACTTGAATCAACAGAAACTGGATTACCACACCTGTACCATCACATCTGAGTTCCTCGCAAGCCGAACAACCCTCAACAACAGCATCAACGGCATTGAGCCCACCATCAACAGCACTCCAAGCAGCTCTAACAGCTTCTTTAAATGGCCATGTGGTCACCACTATGGGGTACTTCCCTGAAATCCCGAGCTTTGATTCATGTGCATAACAAATTGGGTTTTCGATGTTCCCTACCACCTGATTATCCAAAAACAGTTCAATACATTCGATTACTTCAGTTCACTTCATTTATTAACTTCCACTTCCGATCGGTGTTGGATGATTCTTACCACAGTGAACAGACAGAGAAGAGCGATGAGCGAGCTTCTGGTGGCCATTAAACATGGAGGGAGAGCTTTGCTCAATTATGATTTCGGTGCTTTCAAAGTGTGACTCTTGGTCAAGGAGTAACGCTAACTATTTATTTTAATAATTTTTATTTTTATAAATTAATCAATTAGTTAATTTTTAAATTAATAAATTCTTATAAATTAAAATAAACTAATTAATTTTTATTTAATAATCTCTTTTTCAATTATACTTCAAATTCTCCATAATCTATTCTAAATATATTTCAAATTCTTTAATTTTATTTAATTTTTAGCTGATTTTATAACAGTGTAATATCAATTAAACCTTAAATTTTTCGTCTTATTGATTTAACTTTCGGTCCAATTATCGCCTCCTCTATTTGCTTATGTGGACTCCTCTCTTGTAAATTTTGATAGGTGGAAGATTGGGGAATAAATCCTCCGTTCCAATTACGATATTTCAACCCTATTTTATTAAATCTCATCCATACATTTATGCAGAGCGTTATTTAGAAATCCTAGAGTTATGTAAATTTTTAGTTAAAATATGGAGAGCTTTTTATGGTTTTATAAATTTTTAAAAAATATTTTTATTCTTTAAAATTTTAGAAAATAATTTTTATTAAGTTATTCCAACTAAATTATATTATAATTCAACATAAATTTAACTAATTTTTCTCTTATAACTAAAATGTTTTTAAAATAATTTAATAGATTTTTTAGATTATATAAAAGTTTTAGGTTAGCATCGGATTGAATTATGATATAATCGATTCAAAATAATCATATAATTATTGACACTTAAGTAAATAACTAACAACATAATAATTTTTTTATATAACATTAAAATATTATACAATATTTTTAAAGTAATTGAAAATGATAAAATATTTTTAAATTAGTATAATCACAAAAAAATCAGCATTTTTAATCTTATCTTTTCTAAGTTCTAATTTTATATTATAATTCAATATAAAATTAATTCATCCCTTTCATATAACTAAAAATGCCTAAAAAAATAATTTAGTAAATATTTTTTTAAGATTATATAAGAGTTTTAGATTAAGACCAGATTGAATAATGATATATTACAAAAATAGCTTCTACAGAAAAGGCATGTCAAGAAAATGACTCTGAACAATGACACAAGTAGTGATTTATGTAAGCAGCACCAGGTCATATACTACAAGCCTAATTGATGAGAGGCCTTTCCCAGAAGCTAAAGAAGAAAAAAGAGAACTTCTTCTAAGACAAAGGAGTTTCCAGGTTCCTAATCACAGATATTTACACGAGTCCAGGAATCAGATTGGAGTCTGTGTAAAGCTGATTCACTTCCAAATCGTCTCATTTGCATCTGTAAATATTTGGTTGTGTTGCTCGACAAGGCACCGAACAAATTCGATAGCTCCTACATCCTCTGGGGCACCAACTTCCAGGGAAATGGGAGAGGGATCATCTACATCTTCACCCTCTTCTGCATCAACATAAAGAGTAGAAAAACCAGTTTACATGGGACGCTTTAGACTGGAGACAACTAATTTGATCCACAGATACAATATCACAGATACAATACAAGCCCACGTCTGTTCATGTGCAGAAGATGTGCTCAGCAGAAATTCTTGTTGATGATACCATACTCACCTGCAAGCATGTCCCATGAACTGTAAGCAGGTGATGGATTCATGTTCTTCTTGGAATCATCTTTTGCACAGTGACTCCAATACTGTCTATAAGATTCAGGTTTTTTCTCTTTTCGCCACATAATGACAGGGGCCATTTCCATGGCAAGACCGTAAGCATCCATCTGCATAACAGTTACAGAACCACAGAGAAGCGTGCGTATCAGATTTTGTACATGCTTCTGCAATTCGTGTCTTATCATAATGCGGCGATAAATACAAAGATAATACAACTTTGTGCAGATACATACTAGGGAATGGATAGGCAAAACAATATGGAGATATGGATGAACATGTAACACTTGAGCAAGCATATTAATGGTCGAGAAAAGTATGCAATTTATGCACTGCATTCAACCAACTGCAATTTATGCACTGCATTCAACCAACTTCAGAAATGGGAGGAAAAGGTATTGACATATCAACCACTAGGCCCAAGCAGAAGAAGAAGGGCAAGACATAGAAACATCAACTGTTTGCATACTTTGTTAAGAAGTGACTTCTCGCTAACACGGAGCAGTAGGGCAGTGATGAACTCGAGAGTCATGTAGTTTACAGTAGGGAGTTTCTTCAGGGTGTTCCTCGTAGCATCAATGCTAGAACGTGAACTTTTGATCTCATTATAAAGCTCAAATGTGGTTAGAGGTTCAGGAAGGCTTGCAAGGTAACATTTGATCAGTGCTGCCAGGTCGATTGCGCTTACACCTTCCGGTAATGATGCACCGGGATCTGAAAAGTAAAACATGACAGATGCCCAACAATTTAATAATCAGCAATGTTGAATACACCGACATTCAATTTGGACCAAAGGGTACAAAATAATAATACCTTGGTTGTATAGAGAAACCAATTGCTGAATAACATTCTCATCTCCTTCAGCTTTAAACAAATTCACTGTGCTTAAACCTGACAATTTGAAAGAACAAGCACTGATCCTTATCTGAAATGTTTTCAGTACTAAATGAGAAACCATATGTATCTCTGTCTCATATCATTTACCTGACAATACAATACAATCTGCACATCTCTCTAGAATATGAGGAACAGGCCCACTTGATTTTTGTCGTTGCACAATGATCTCAATTGGAACTCCAAACACTGAGGATCACGAAGGAAACGAGAATATAAATATATATACACTTTCATAACATTACTGTAGGTTACCTTAATGTCTGCAGTTCTGGGTACCTTCATCTAGGCCTAGATAACCAAAATCTATGTATTCAGCCTCTCTAAACAATGTTAAACCTAACAAGCTAAATAATCATTTAAGGGAGACTAGCATCTCATACAATGAACTTAATTTTCAGATACAAGCATTTTCCCAAACTAAAGAAGATGTGTATTAAATGAAAGTTACCATCAGTGCTCGCAACTCCCTGAAAATGAGAAAACAAAATAGAAAATCAGACCAAGGAACCTTAAGTAAGATAAAAGAATAAGGGAACTGAAGTAAAAGGCCTGAGAATTCAATACCTTTTGCCATCTTTCGATGTCCGTCAATATTGTCTTACTCTTCTGAGCAGTTTTCTTTGCCACCTGCAGGAATTCACCACTGTTCAGTTTTAATCCTTACAGTATGAGCTATAAGTCTGGACATTAGCATTCAATTAGCATTCAATCTGACATGAAACTATAATACTATCAAATTTTTGTTTAGCTCCCACAAAGAGGATGTGCATATTTGCATCTACCTTAAGCTTTATTTAGCTAAGTCAGACCAGTAATTTTGATAGCCTCTAAAAGACAGGTCAAATTACATAAGCCTAAACAGCAAATATTAGACATTAGAGAATCCAACAACTTAATCAACAATGAAATGCCTCTCTCACACAGAAAACTAGGGAAGATGGTGGAAGCAGGTAATCTTTGAATTCCATTACCAACACAGTACTGGACATCTTCAACATTGTAGCTTAAATCTTTTTCTTGAACACATCAAATTCAATCTCTGAAGTACTCAAATATATCAATGGATTCCTGTATTCGTATGCATTCTGTTTGATATTTGAATAGGTTACCTTTTTTTCAATTACTTGTACAGAAATAATTGAGTTTGAGTAATCAAGAAAAACTGAAACTCAATTTGAGGTTTCTTCCTATATGGTATTGCTGATATTGACAATGACAAGTATTCTGTGCACTTGCAACTAAAATCACCAGTATAACATCAATCCAATAAGTCTTACTACCTACATAAGAAAACTTCGACCCAATCCATAACTACCCCATAACAACAAAGCTTGATTTTCAAGAAAAGTTACCTCTTCGACCTTTGTCTTCCCGACAACAACCTTGTCCTTTGTCCCTAAAATTCCCTTCCTCAATAACATACCAGTTGTAGCAGCAGCAGTTATAACACGTTCGTGCAAAATGTGCTTGGTGGCTGGCTCCCGAAGAAGCGACCATCGGTTCTTGACTGCTGATCCAACTCGGTCTGCAACATCACTAACATTACCTTTTGCATCTTTTGCAACTTCACCCACAAATGTCCCAGCTGACTGTCCAGCTGCCTTAAGTTTGACCCCTGCATTGAAAACCACAATACCATTACAAAACCAACATTTGAAGAGAAGGGAAACTTGAGAAAACATCAAAATATACATCAATCAGAACCTGAGGAAGAGAAGAAACCAGTAGCCTTCTCCTGCCATTGAGATGATATGGCGGGACTCATTGTTCCAACGACTGTAATCCCAAAATTCTTCTCTGGAGCAAACCCACAAGCAAAACAAGTGTGAAAACCAAGTAAGTGAAATGCTCCTTAACATAAACAGCTGAATTATGAACCTAAAGGTGCTAGCTTTTAACAAGTACCGATGATCAATCAATCACCAATCAAGTGATCAAAGTTCAGACTTCCAATAATCATCAACTTTCACCAACATCACATATCAGCTCCTTATAATCAGTACTAACTAAACTATCCCAGAAATGAAAGTATGAACTTTTCATGAAACTTAGACTTCCAAGATCACAACAAATAAAAATTCACCTCCAAAAGAGCTACCTTCAAGCCGATAAAAAATTAAGAACAAAGAAAGAGAAACAGAATAAGAAAAGCTGAACGAGCCATCACCACAAACCTTAAATTTCAGGAGACGAACTTAGTGTACTTTAACGCTCAAAGCAAGCAGAACGCCGATGCTGAGTTCGAACCTCTCCGAGTTGTATCTCCACTTCGGCTGTTCTTTTGCTCTTAATACGGCGTATGGAATTATCATAATTGCACGACTTTTACTATGATTGGTCTGTGACCAAAGTAAGAGCACCTACTAATGAGATGGGGCCGCGTGGACTAGGATCAGACAGAACATGTTGCTACGACTTTGACGTTGATAGCTTTTAACCGTAAGGTGTGTCTCTTTCAATTGTCAGACTCAGATTTTCTTATATCCCACGCGCAGTGGCTAGCGCGTGGATTCTCGTCCCATGCTCAGTGATGATTTGTTCAACTAAATGTTGCCAATTGGAACATGACAATTCGAAGCTTATCTTTGTTTTGTCGTATTAAATCTCACAAAAATTACATATTTAAAATATTTGTATAAATTAATGATTTAAATAAATATTTTTAAAATATGTTTTAAATTTAAATATTCACAATAACTTCATGTTGCATAATTATTTAGATATTCAAATCCAAATGATTTAAAATTATAACACTTTATAAATAATAATAATTAAAAATTAAATTATTTTTGTCAGTTTAATTATAAAAATATTATATTTATTAAATTTTTGTTAGATTTATTTTAATAATTTTTATTATTAAAAATTAATCAATCAATTTTATAAATTAGTTAAATTTTGTAAACCGTAATAAATCAATTTATTTTCATTATGAATAATGATAATCTCCTTTTTCAAAATTATTTTACATGTTTTATTTTATTTATTATTTATTTTAAAACAAATTAATACCAATTAAAATTTAATAACTTTAAACTTCTTATTTTAACAGTTTTATTTTCAGCCGACTTTTTAAAACATTAATAAAGAGTGTAAGCAACTCTAAGAAGCTTCATCCAATTGTTTAAATTTCTAATTAGGAATGCCAATAAGCTCGATTTGATCGACTCATTGGCTAACGGGCAACAAGCGAGTCGGGTTAACCCATTCCAACTTATAATTTTTTTTAAATGTAAAAAATAACGTCGTTTATGAAGTAACGGTTAGGCCAGCCACTTTTAGCTGTGACCAGCCAGTTAAAATTAAGTCGGCCCAAAATTGACATCCCTATTTCTAATCAAATGGTAGGGGTTAATTATTTTTCAATTAATAACATTTTATATTCAAGTCACAGTTACAAAGAAGTTAATAATTATTTTTAAAAATATGTTTAATTTAATTCTTATAATTATTGAGACACTTAAACTTAAAAAAAAAAAACTCAAAATATAATACTTTATGTAGAGTTTAAACAATCATAAGAAACTCCCTCCAACCATTCAAATTCCAGTTCAAATACTACAACAACAACAATAACGATATTTAACACAGTTTCGCTGACACGAGATTTGGAGAAGTTTAATAATACGCAATCTTATCTGTTTTTTTAACTAGACGGAAAGCTAGTTTTGAAAATTAATCCAATAGTATTTTTATCAATAATCTCTAAAGTTATATAATAAGAATTATTTTTATTTTAATAATTCAAAAGAAAAATGTATTAAAATCTGAAATATATGATAAATTTATAATTATTAATTTAAATAAATTTGTTATTTGAGTCAAATTCCACTCTTCTCATCATCTTCTTGAACAATTCTAATCCAAAACGGGTGTTCTTTCCAGACTCTATCTATCAGCTCAATCGGTACCCTTTTGGTCTCAGGTAACAACAAGTACACGAACAAAGTCATCAGTGCGACCCACCCTCCAAAGAAGAAGAATATTGCAGACTTGAAGTGGCAAAGCATTGTTAAAAAGGTTTGTGCGATGATGAAGGTGAAGAGGAAGTTCAGTGCAACGTTGATGCTTTGTCCAGCTGATCGAATCTCCAATGGGAAAATCTCACTAGGAATCAACCATCCCAATGCACCCCAAGACCAAGCAAAACCAGAAACATACACGCATATCAAGATCAGAACTGCATAAGCATACCCATTGGACAAGACACCATGATCACCTAGCTTAGCTGCCATAACACCTCCGATGGCAACCTGTGAAACAAGCATCTGTATACCCCCGAACATGAACATCACTCTACGACCAAACTTGTCTACTGTAAACATCGACACGATTGTTCCAAGAAAGCCAACCACTCCAGCAACCAGAGCAGCCATGATCAGTGACACAGTTTCGCTCAGACCGATAGTCCTGAACAAAACTGGAGCATAGAAGGAGATGACGTTGATTCCTGTGAGTTGCTGGAAAACTGGTATCGCTATTGCCATTACTAGCTGTGGCCTGTACTTTCTCCGGAGGATTTTCCTGAATGGGGACTCGGAAGTTTCGTCTGGTCTGCATGCTTTAACGAGATCATCAAGTTCTGCTTGGACATCAGGTGTTCCTCTAATACGTTGTAACATAGCTTCGGCCTTCTGGTGGTCGTTGGTACGCTGAATCAGGCTGTTGGGTGTCTCCGGTAAGAAAAATGAACCTGTAGTTAGAATTAAAGCTGGGACTGCGGCCATAGCTAGGGAGATTCGCCAACCCCACCCAGCTTTGATCTTTTGAGTGCCGAAGTTGATAAAGTTTGCTGTGATCACACCAGTGGTAACTAAGAGTTGAAAGCCGATGTTGATGGCTCCTCTGTATCTTGGTGGCGCCATTTCAGCGAGATAGAGAGGAGCTGACTGCAGAGTTAGAATTTAGAACAAACGAATCGGGCTTAAAGCTTAAATATTTTTTATAAATTATAAAATTATATTTAACTTAATTTATGAAAAAGGTGTTATTTTAAATTTAAATTTCACTGATTAAAAAATTATAATCTATAATTTAAATTTTTTAATCATTATACCAAAAACAAATTATTTATTAAAAATAAATTGGTAAAATTTTTTAAAAATAAAATATATTCTCTTATTATAAAAAATTATATATATTATATAAATGGCCATAAAAATCTATGATAAAAAATCCAATTGGTTTTATTTCCAACTTTTTGATTTGATTTAATTTAATAATTTTTATTATTAAAAATTGATCAATTTCTTAATTAATTAGTTAAAATTTATTAATTAATAAATGTTTAAAACCTATAAATACAGGTACGGTTTGTCATTAGTTTACTATCATTTTATTGTTTCTTTTTAATACCGTATTTTATTATTATTATTATTTTTAATTTTTGTTTTTGTTTTTCACTATTATCCGGCCACATTTGCATGTGGGTCTATTGGAAACAACCTCTCTACTAAGTAGGGATAAGGATGCGTACTATCGAACCCCCCAGACCCTGCTTCAGTGCGGGAAGTCGGGGTATGATGATAATGATGATGATGATAATAAGTTTTTAAAAATTGAAACAAATTAACTAATTTTTATTTAACAATTTTTTGAATTAAACTTTAAATTATTCGATAGGTAAGAATAATTTCTTTAAATTATATTTCAAAATTTTCAATTTTATTTATTTTTAGCTAATTTTATGTCTGCTTAATACTTATTAAGCCTTAAACTTTTTGTCTGATCGATTTAACTTCAGATTCAGTTTTAAAACATTAATAAAAATCGTAATTTTAATTATATATAAATAATAAATTTTAAATGAATTCTAACTAATTTAAAAATTGACTATTATAAATTAAAATAATGATAAATTAATTATAGATGTCAAGTTTAAGTGGATTAAATTTTATTTTAAACTTTTTATGTAACTATAATTTAAAATTTCAACTTAATTTTCAACCTCGATTCACAAAATAATCCTTAAAATTTAAACCTTTAGTTTTCAAGTTTAACGGTTTCAAAAATTTTAAGTAATCTAAGGGTTCGTTTAGTTCTACTTCAACTTTTTTATTGTAGTTATCAGGTTTTGTTTTTAATTTTTAATTTTTAATTTTCTTTCAAATAAAAAAACATGTTTGGTTATTAATGTTAATGTAGTTGCATTTTTATCACTACTAATAATTATATATTAGATAAAATTTAAAGATAAATTATT
>JAOQMQ010000007.1:20624939-20636696 GCA_027563845.1 Erythroxylum subrotundum
TCTCTTCAATTTAGAGTTATCTTGATCTCAAGTATTTGATCTATTCCAAATTACCAATTGATCTTCAAGATGGTACTCTCGCAGAGGCTGCACGAAGCATTCAAAGGAACTGTAGAGAGAATTACTGGTCCACGCACGGTCTCTGCCTTCAAAGAGAAAGGTGTCCTCAGTGTAAGCGAATTTGTTATCGCCGGTGATAATCTCGTCGCTAAATGCCCTACTTGGTCCTGGTAATAACCCAATCTGCTATGTTCATTCTGTATCAATTTACTCCCCTGTGTTTTTGCAAGCTCGATTTTTGTTTTTCCTGTGTAAATAGAAGTATGTCGTTATCAATTGGATGGTGTGGTTTCATTGTAAAGTTACGTCTCCGAATCGTTTTTTTCTTTTGGCATTTATGGGATTGAATTGGGCATAAACATTCATGTTGTTTATGTATAAACGTAAAGGCAATGAGGTAGTGTAAGAGTGATTGACATGGCAAGTTTGGCCTTTCCTAATCATTTGGTGTTTTTTTGTTTTTGAGCTCTGACCATAATTACCATATTTAGGTAACCTCGTCATAGGCGTCTGTGTTTTGACAGATGATTGTTTGTTTCCGTTTTTTAAAATTTCTCTTACAGGGAATCTGGTGAGCCAAGCAAGAGGAAGCCCTATTTGCCTGCAGATAAACAGTTCTTGATTACTAGAAACGGTAATTGGTGGCACCTCCTGTGATGGATTTGTTTTGTTCTATTCCTTGTAAAAGTTGCATGAACGTGTCTATTTCAATCTTGTCAGAGAACAAATATGATGGAATTTGGAAGTTACTGATTCAGTATAACAGGAAAGACAAATATGACATTTGGTCATAGCTTGTTTACCTGGACATAGAAATTTTTGTTTATAGTTATGCATGATATTGCACTGGAAAATGAATTCTATAAAGGAAAACTGACTTCTTTTCAGTGCCTTGCCTACGAAGAGCCGCCTCAGTAGAAGAAGAATATGAAGCTGCTGGAGGTGAAATTTTACTTGATACAGAAGATAGTGAAGGCTGGTTGGCAACTCATGGGAAACCAAAAGGTATATTTCTATGGTGGACTAGTAGTCTTGTGAAAACTTTAATCTCCTGACTTCATGGTTCGACTCCTATGACAGAAACCAAAAGTGATGAGGATGAGAACTTGCCTTCAATGGAGGCCCTAGATATTAACAATCAGAACTGTATTCAATCAATCCCTTCATATTTTAGAAGTGAAGAAGAAGAAGATATTCCTGACATGGCAGACTATGAAGACCCTGACAATCTAGTTGAAACAGATCCTGTAAGTTTTCACTCCCTTCTGTATTACTTTCATTGTGATTCCCTTAGGAAGAATGCATTTTTATAACTGACTACCTGATGCAGGCAACCCTTCAGTCCACATATCTCGTGGCTCATGAGCCAGATGATGACAATATACTGCGTACTAGAACTTACGATGTTAGCATAACGTAAGAATAATTGACCACTTCCTCACATTACTCCTTTGTATTGCCACTGGTTGCTTTTGTAATCTTTCATGGCTTCATTTGTTGTACGTTCAATTAACCATGAATATAACAGTTTTGTGATTCTTGTTAAGGATTCATATGGGGATCAAAATCAAACTCCTGTTTATATAATTATAAACACGATTTCCTATCTTATATTTCCAGGTATGACAAATATTATCAAACTCCTCATGTATGGCTTACTGGATATGATGAGGTTTGTTCTCTTTACTGTTCCATTTTCTTGTCTATGTTTCAGAATCATTGTTATGCAATCTGTTTACGTAATGGAAATGCTTCGTTTTATTATTGAGGTGACAGTTTCCAAAACATTGACCACACATTAGAAAGTTGGCCAAGCCCTCATAGTTCTTGGATATGCTATTGATGGGAATCAACTAGTACTTGTGTAATATTGTTTTAATCAACCGTTTATTTATGCAGTCCAGCAAATTTTCATCAACCCCCTTGACTATTCTCATTGTAACTTGCAGTCAAGGATGCTCTTGCAACCAGAACTTGTGCTTGAGGATGTTAGTCAAGATCATGCACGCAAAACAGTAAGAATTATTGTCTCCAATATGCAGTATCAAATGTTCTTATTCCTGCTTCTGTGCATGTGCCTGTCCCTATGTTTTGAATATACAATTTCTTTTAAATCTCGTAAATCAAACAAGAAAACCTTAATGTCTTTATGGTTGTACCACTTATTCATCTCACTCTGGGCCATCTATATGAAATTCAGGTTAAGTGTGTCTGTCAGATTATGTAGCTGTTCACACATATATTGCTTGTTATATAAATTCTGAAAATAGCATTCCATATTCCTTCTGACTTCAGAAGTATGCAGGTAACTATTGAAGATCATCCTCATCTACCTGGGAAGCATGCTTCTGTTCATCCATGCCGACATGGTGCTGTCATGAAGAAAATTATTGATGTTTTGATGTCACGTGGGGTTGAGCCAGAAGTTGACAAGTGAGTTTATTCCTGCACTATTAAGAAAAAGTTGGTTATGAACCTAGAAGAAAATGATTAGGGCTCATTCCTTAACACAGTATATATCGTAAAACCTTTAATCTAATTGGTTTTGCCCCATAAGGCACATATTGACTGCAAAAGAAAAAGAAATTATTCTTGTGTATATTTGTCGAGATTTTCCACGAAATGTAGGGTTGATTCCTGGCTAATGATTTGCTTATTAATGTTTGTCCATTTGTTTCTTTCTAATCCTGCAATTTCCTGATTGTTTATCATATTTCAATTATATTCTTTGTCTTGTCTTCTAATCTCCTTGTTTTCTTTTCATTTATATCAATCAAGAACTTGTAAAAACTATTGTATTTTCTGCAGGTATCTTTTCCTTTTCCTGAAATTTGTAGCATCAGTGATTCCAACCATCGAATATGATTACACTATGGACTTTGATCTTGGTAGTTCTAGCCGCTGAAAGCAGGTAATCCTTGAGATTTAATCTAAAATTATGAGTCTTTCACTATTTGAAATTAAAAGTTGGCATTGGAAGAGCCCTATCAGTCGTAAGACCAGAATTCGTTATGAGAGTCCTTCGTTGACTGGCTAGGTCTTCGTGAGAACTTTTCTACTGAATACAACGATTGTTCTTCATGATCAACCAGAAAGCAGTTTTTTTTTTTAATCTTATTGTTATTAATCTCTAACCTTGTTGGTATTTGGTTTCGGTACACAAAACTTGAAATTTTTTTCCCCGATTTCAGATCTTTTCCATGTGAAACCTGCACTATACTGAAGACCTCCTACTCCCTGTTCTCCAGCACTTGAATATTGTACATATATGTAGAAGAAACTTAACCTCACCTCACTATGAAAGATCTACCCAGTAGTGATGCAAATGTCAGTTGGTGTGTCATTACTATCATTCAGTTGTTTATACGTTTGTAAATGAATGAATTAAATTTATTGAATCTGCTTTCAGTTTGACATGCTGTGTAATAAGCTTTTGGTTCATAAATAATGGCAATCCGTGTTTGGAATGAAAAAGATTGAAGCTTGAAAGGCTCCCTTTACTTGTAGAGTTTTATGTGCCTTGCTTGATCCGAGAGGGTACTTTTCCTCTGCTCCGATCTAATCCTACCTGAAGTTGTTTATAATTGAATTGAGTTCATGAATTGATTCGATTTAAAATTTGGAAAAGTTTCAAAAGTTCAAATTTTAATTAGATTTCAGACTGGTTTCTGCCTCATTTAATAAATTTTAGGTTAAGTTGGAGTAGGCTTAGTATCCTAAGAAAATTTTCTTTGTTAATAAATGTTTTGTAATAATCTTTTAAGTGGAATTGGAAATGGGTTGGGCCGGTTGGGTTAACTGATACTCGAGCCCCGACTTAAAATTTTTTGTTTGGGTTGGAGTTTGGTTTGAAGCCTGATCGAATTTGAAACACACGGCTTGAGCTTGAGCCGAAGTTCGAGTCCGATCAAGCATGGGCGACTTGAAGTTTAGTCTGACTTTTTTTTTTTAATTTAAAAATAAAAATAATGTTGTTCTACATAAAATGAGGTTATTTTCTTAAAATTTTCAAACTTCAAACCTGAAATTCAATTTTTTAAAAAGAAGTTTGAGCCTCGATGAAGTATGTCAAATGAGTTTGATTGTTAACTTCAGGCTGGATTGGGTCATGTTTGGGTTTAATTGTCACCTCGATTTGCTTATTACAAAAATTTATTATTTGATAAGTTAAATAATTAATTATTATTTATATGTATTTATTGATAAACTCGTGTTAGTTTATAAGAATTGTCGAGTCCGATCAAGCATGGGCGACTTGAAGTTTAGTTTGACTTTTTTTAATTTTAAAAATAAAAATAACGTTGGTCTATATAAAATGAGGTTATTGTCTTAAAATTTACAGACTTCAAACCTGAAATTCAACTTTTTAAAAGGAAGTTTGAGCCTCATTGAAGTATGTCAAATGAGTTTGATTTGTTAACTTCAGGCTGGATTGGGTCACGTTTGGGTTTAATTGTCACCCCAATTTGCTTATTATAGAAATTTATTATTTGATAAATTAAATACTTAATTATTATATATATATATTTATTGATAAACTCGTGTTAGTTAATAAGAATTGCCAATATTAAAGTGCTCAATTTTTTATTAATTTTTAATTTAGTGTTTAAGTTTTTAAAATTTTTAATTAAGTAATTAATTTTTTAAAACTTCGTCAATTCACTTCAAAACATTAGTTTTTTTAAAATTTCAAAATAATATCATTTTATTAATCATTGGGTCTCATATTGGGCTAGTTTAGATCGAGTCGAACCCGGTCTTAAGTCAAATTGCCAAGCTTACTTCTTCATGTACAACTTTAACTTTATAAAATTATAAAAAAATTCCATACCATAAATTTTAAAAATATTATGCCACAAATTTTAAATTAAGCAATAATTATTATGTATTTTAAAAATATTTATATAGACATTATTTGTATACTATTTGATATAATAATTTATATTAATTTTGAATCATAATATTTTAAAAAATATAAACACATAAATACCCAATACTTTAAATAATACAATAAATATTTAATAATTTAATAAGATAATAATATATTAAAAATAAGTACAAGTCCGTCCTCCTATTTATATGAAGTTATGAACCCAAAGGTCATATATCGAAGAGTATTTCAAGTTACTTTATTGTTCAATCAAGATAAAATCTGCTCTCAAACCCTAGACCTTCTTCAAATCTATGGACCCAATCCCAATCCCCCAACCTCAAATCCTAGATCCCTCAATAGCTCATCATCCACCACCTGGATCATTCGATGCCGGTGACAAGATTCCCTCGGAGGTGCCTCAGTTTGGCGATCCACAGAAGCCCTGCGAAACCCTAAATTCTACTGCTGGTTTGGAAAGTGAATCTCAAAACGGTTACGATAGCCAGGTAGCGGAATCTACTCCGAAACTGGAAATTCCAAAGCCTCTGTTATCGGGAAATTGTCTGACTAATACTAACAGCGGCGATAGGGATCAGTCGGGAGGGGAGGAGGAGACCAGTAGTCGCCGGCGGAGGAGGAGCCGTTGGGAACAGCCGGCGGATTCCGGAAACGATCAGTCGGCTGATGGTGGGAATAATGAGTCTGGTAGTGGGACGAGGAAGAGGAAATCGAGGTGGGCTGATGAGCCGAAGCCGGTCATTCAGCTTCCTGATTTTATGAAGGACTTCACCGGAGGTATTGAGTTTGACCCAGAAATTCAGGCTTTGAATGCTAGGTTGCTTGAGATCAGTAGATTGTTGCAATCGGGTATGCCTCTTGATGATCGTCCTGAAGGAGCGAGGTCTCCCTCTCCTGAACCAATTTATGATAACTTGGGGATTAGGATTAATACTAGAGAGTATAGAGCTAGAGAAAGATTAAACAAAGAAAGGCAAGAGATTATATCTCAGATCATTAAAAAGAACCCTGCTTTTAAGCCCCCGGCGGATTACAGGCCGCCGAAGCTTCAGAAGAAGCTTTATATACCTATGAAGGAGTATCCAGGTTACAATTTTATTGGATTGATTATTGGACCGAGAGGGAATACACAAAAGAGAATGGAGAGGGAGACCGGAGCTAAGATAGTTATTAGGGGTAAAGGATCGGTGAAGGAAGGAAGACTGCAGCAAAAGAGGGATTTAAAGCCAGACCCATCAGAGAATGAGGATTTGCATGTTTTGGTTGAGGCAGACACTCAAGACGCCTTAGATGCTGCTGCAGGAATGGTTGAGAAGTTGCTGCAGCCTGTTGATGAGGTTTTGAATGAGCATAAGAGGCAGCAGCTTAGAGAACTCGCATCTTTGAACGGGACAATCAGGGATGAAGAGTTCTGTAGGCTGTGTGGTGAACCAGGACACAGGCAGTATGCTTGTCCTTCACGTACTACTACATTCAAGAGTGATGTGCTATGTAAGATATGTGGTGATGGTGGACATCCAACTATTGATTGTCCTGTGAAGGGAACAACAGGGAAGAAAATGGATGACGAGTATCTGAACTTTCTGGCTGAGTTAGGAGGGACTATGCCTGAGTCTGTGACTAAGCAAAGTTCAACCTTAGCTTTGGGGTCGAGTGGTTCTGGAACCAATCCACCATGGGCAAGCAATACTGGTGGTCTTGGTAGTGCAAATCAAGCCGGATTAGGGATGAATGGGGCTAAACCCTCTACGAAGGAATATGATGATACAAATTTGTACATTGGCTACTTGCCTCCTAATCTTGACGATGATGGTTTGATTGGATTATTTACAGCTTTTGGAGATATTGTAATGGCTAAGGTCATTAAAGACCGAGTTACGGGACTGAGCAAAGGATATGGTTTTGTGAAATATCGTGATGTCCAAATGGCCAATAATGCAATAGCAAGCATGAATGGATATCGCTTAGAAGGTCGAACCATAGCTGTGAGAGTTGCTGGAAAACCTCCTCAACCCACGGTTCCTCCAACTCCTCCGGTATCTACCATGCCCATGTACCCAATTTCAACTCAACCTGTTGGCACCTATCCATCGCAACAATTTACCCCTGGTGGTCCTCTTCCAAACGCTCCTCCTGCTGGCTATGCAGGTATTCCCCCTCCAAGCTATACTGGAAGTCCAGTCCCTTGGGGACCTCCTGTTCCTCCTCCTTATGCTGCATATACTGCTCCTCCCCCTCCCCCTCCAGGTTCAGCCATGTATCCTCCCATCCCTGCTCAGCCTATGCCTACGTACCCAACTCAATATCCTCAGCCATCACAGACAAATCCCTCAGTTGCTCCTGCACCGAGTATTTCATCTGATGAATCACAACAAAGCTGCCCACCAGGAGTACAAACTGAAAATGGCACCTCTAATGCTCCCGTGTCCTCTAATGTCTATGCCAACTTTGCTGCTCCAATTCCATTTACTGCTGCTCAACCTGCTTATGCAACAGCTTCAGCTTCTCTAGGTTATTCAGCTTATTATACTGCAGTTCCTCCTCCTCCTCCTGCCCCTGTCCCAACAACTAACCATTCTCAGGGGTTGAATAATGTACCTTGGGCCTCGAACCCATCTGTGCCCCCTGCACCTTCACACATAGAGAAGGCAACCAGTGGTGCTGACACCGAGTATGAGAAGTTCTTGGCTGAGATGAAATGAATTGGTCTAGTGGCAGTATCTATT
Source organism: Erythroxylum subrotundum (assembly GCA_027563845.1). NCBI lineage: Eukaryota > Viridiplantae > Streptophyta > Magnoliopsida > Malpighiales > Erythroxylaceae > Erythroxylum > Erythroxylum subrotundum. Next base: position 20,632,617 of record JAOQMQ010000007.1, read on the forward strand.
TTAAAGGTATAGACGTTGACTAGAAACATACACAATATCTGAATTTGTTCCAATTCTGGTTATATGTGCAGTTGACATATTTACTTTAGTTGCATGTACTGAATGCACCTATATACTGCTAGGACAGAACTCGTGCTCAGGGATAGTTTTTGGACTTCCCTTCTCTAGACTAGAAAATGAAGATACAAACAGTTTCCACTAACCTTTGCTATTTTCAGTAATGCGGTGACTACTGATTCAGGAACTTTGAAATTAGAATCTTTCTGATATATTTTGGCTTTCCATATTTCCATCTTATCTTGCATTCACCTTGTTCTTTGTATGTCCAAGGTATCTTAAGGGAAGGCAGTGTAATTGCAATTTACGACCCCCTTCTGTAGATGCAGTTAGTTGTTGCATTGGGTTAACTTTTTTAATGCTCATGCTGATGTTTTGCCATGTTTTGGTAATGGATGTTCTTATCTAATTACTTTTTTCTCTATATTTGGGGCGATGCCTTTACCGAGTTGGTCCGTTTCTCATTGTAATTTTTAATTCCATTCTAATCATTTGGAATCATGCACTAAAAACACTATTGTTAGCATCTTTTTTCTTATGTCTCTTAACCCTTTTCCTTTGCCATTATTGAATAATGTTTACAGGCCTGATGTTTCTTGGAGCAACCTGTTTTCTTACCTCTTGCCATGACTTTGTTGGAAGTTTGGGACTCACATCTTTAACCTTGATGTACTGTTATGACATTTGCAGAGATTCGGTCTTGAAGTTCTGTTCATGAGGATGCATCTTTGAGACACCCATTCACAGCCTATTCTTATCGATTCCTTGTCTGTTTTGTAGGATATAATTTCATTTACTTCTGGCCTATTTAATCTGCTTTGGCTAATCACCCCTTTCATTGTCTCATTTGGACTTCATAGAACAACTTTTCTGATCTTTTTTGTTGTTATATTAAATCTTGGGTTGTTTAGTTGATTATAATTTACCTCATCTTGGTTCTGTATTCTGGTATAATATCTATTTTTGAAGTAACCATGTTATAGTAGTTGCCATGCTTGAAGCTTCCCTGGGTCAGCTTCTCAATTCATTATCTGGCAAGGTGAATATTCCTTGGATATGAAGGTAATTTGGGCATGTGGGAGTAGCTCTCATATGGCTTTCTTCATATTCTTGTTCTTTATTCTCTATACTTTCTGATGTCTCCTTTAGTGTCCATGTGGCAGGTAGCAGAACATGAATCATATATCTTGGGTCTCGTGTTCTCTCTGTTCTTTTTTTTTTTTGACTAAAAATGTTGCAACAATCATGACTCATTTCCGTTCACAATTTTTACTTTCTTGGTCTCAGTATGGTAGTCACCTAAATATTCTTTTTAAAAAAATTAACATCTTGACGATAGCCGTGTGTCATGATAAAGGGTTATGTGGGTCAATCTTAAATTGTCCAGTCATAGAGGATTACCACCCATTTTCTGATATGTACGTAGTCTTACATTCTGATCTCGCGTGAGGGTTCTGGGGGGTGTGTTTGCTCTGAAGTATGTCTGCAAATTTTCACCTATAGATTAGACCACCTGCTAGTTGCAACTTAAATTTCATTTCCGTTAACCACTATTCTGATTTCTTGTTTAATCTTGGTTTCTACCCTTTGGTGGTGAACTATAGGGAGTAGTTGAGATCCATGAAGGTGGGATGGGGTTCTGATGGTGCGTTGGTTGATGGTTGATGGTCCTATTGCATTTTTTATTGTATGTTTTTCATTCATAAGTTAACCTGACTGCCTGCAAGTTTGGTCTGGATGGATTTAGGTGTGAGATGAAAAGAAATCTTTGCAAGGTAGTTGTGGTGTGACTGGCATTTCTGGACTCTGTGAAAGAAGGTAATTGATGGTCTGCCATTAGGTTGTGCCCAAAAGGTCCAATTGCTTGCTTGAGACAGGAGACTGCCTTTCCTGTCATTATCCATGTTTAATATGTGTAAGATGTTTGTTTGAAATTAAGGTGTTTAGTGCTAACTTGTTTTCAATGTGCCCAATTTGGATTTTTAATATCTATCGTCCTTTCTATATTTAATTGCCTTAAATTCACTCTCTTTTTTTTTCTATTTATGTTTCTAATCCTGAAGGGATGGGAAAAAGGGCCGGACCGAAATACCAACTTGATCGGATTCTGATTAAACTTAGATTCGGGCTTGGCGTACGGTGTCGTGTCGTTTCGGGCTTGACCTGATTAGGCTTTGGATTGTCTAAGTTTGATAGGGCTGGGCTTGAATTATTTGGGCCGAATTGGTGACTTGTGGCCTTTCTTAAACAAAAACCACTATTGTATCAGAACAGAAATCACGTAATAAGCAATTAAAAAGAGAGAACATATTTTCCCCAGTCTTATATTAACTCTTTATCATTTTGATAATGATATTTATAACATTTCTTTTAAATTATGGATAACAGTGTAGCGCTCAAAACTTTTTTAAATGAGGGTGATGGAGAATTAGACGAATGGAATTGTTTCACTTAAACTGATTTTTAAGTGAATTGAGTAGGGGATATTTGTAACATTAAAGAAATTATTAATTATAAACAAAATAGATCTAGATCTAACTGTTCTTGGTTTGATTTATATTAATAACTTGAATTGTTAAAAACAGATTAATTAATTAATTTTTATAAACTAAATTTTTTATAAATTAAAAGAAATTAATTAATATTTATTTAATAGTTTTTTTATTTAAAATTTAAATTTTTCGATGAACAAGTACAATATCTTTTAATAATATTAAAAAAGTTTTAATTTTATTCAATATTTAAAGTGATTTTATGATAATCTAATATACCTAAAAAAAATTTTTTGTTTAACTTTTTATCTGTTTAAAACATTTGAAAATATACACATAATATGTTTAATTAATGAATTTAAAAATGAAGTTCCCTTATTTTCGAACTTTTTTTAAAACCAAATATTCATATATAAATCAATTCATTAAAGATTTCAACCAAAAACTTTTGTCCATTTGTAATAATGTGTTGGCAAAGAATCTTTAATTTTTCAGAATAGTCGCGGGTTCGAAAACCGTCGATTGCGTTTTTTGCGGATTTTTTTGCTGTTTCCATATTCTCCATCTATTGCCTGAAATGTCATCGCCCATGGATTCCGTTGAACCCTCCACCGGCCGAAGAAAGGTAAAATTAGTCCAACTCATTCTTCAATCCATTTCCCGTCCAATTTCATTTCGAACCCTAGAATCAAGGTTCTGAGTTCTAAATCTCTAGCGAACTACTTGCAGAGCAAGTTCGCGCCTAAACCCCAGTCTCAGAGAAAGCCCCGACCCAGTCCTCCCAACACGTGCGTATTTTTTTCACGTACCATCTCGTTTCAATTTCTCTTCGCTTCACAGTTCAATCGACTAATCATTCTTCTTTATTTGGCCACAACTATTGATTGTCAAATTCAGCGAATTCAATTCTAGAACTGTGACCGTACAAACCAGAAGGCCTCAGATCTTGGCCTTCTGGTTTGTACTCTCATCGATAATCTGACTGTCGTTCTGTTGTTAATTGAACTGCTGAATGACAGGATGAAAATGAGGAGACAAAGGTGTTTCTGTTTCAATTTCCTTCCAAGTTGCCCCTTTACAAACGATCAGCCAGCGCAAATGGGAAAGAGAAAGCAGACAGCTTCACTTCATCGCTGAACATAACAGTAAGCAGTTTGGAAGAGCTGCCAGGAGAATACATGGGCAAAATGCTGGTTTACTGAAGTAGAGCAGTCAAGTTGAAGCTAGGCAATATGCTTTATGATGTAAGTCATATGACAAGCAAAAAAGCAATGTGATACATAACCCTGTTCCTGAAATCGCGTTAAAAAATCTGCAGTTTTTTGTATCTTCCAATCTTTCATTCTTCTGCAGATTTCAAACTGATAAAGTTTACACTTCTAATACTTGTGTATCTTAAGGAAAGCATGATCTTGATTAACAAGTTAAAAGGCAATGCACTTTGCCGGTTTCAACGGGTTCAGAGTTATGGCGATCAACACTGCGACTAAGCACTGTTGTGATATTGGAGAGCTCAGGAAGCGAGCTGTTG
>JAOQMQ010000007.1:20636796-20650055 GCA_027563845.1 Erythroxylum subrotundum
ACCATATGATATAGCCTCAAAACAAGAAACAAACTCAACCTCTATGGTGGAAGTAGCAGCCAAAGACTGCTTGACACTCCTCCAAGATATGACTCCACTGACAAACATGAAGATATAACCTGATGTTAATTTCCGTGAATCAACACACCCAGTAAAATCTGAATCTGAATACCCTGTTACCTCCAGATTGTCAGTGCATCTATACGTAAGCATGTAATCTTTGGTCCCTTAAAGGTACCTTAATACTTTTTTTTATAGATTTCTAGTGATCTAATCCTGGGTTACTCTGATATCTGCCTAACATTCTAACAACAAATGCAATGTCAAGTCTTGTACAAACCTAAGCATACATCAAGCTTCCGACTACAGAAGTATATGGAATGTTTTTCATTTGTTCCCTTTCAAAATCATTTTTAGGGAATTGGCCCAAATTGAACCTATCCCCTTTCATAATGGGTGCTACACTAGGTGAACTATTTTTCATCCAAAATTTCTCTAAAACTTTATTAATGTAGGTTGCTTGAGACAAACCCAAAATATCATGGAATCTGTCTCGATGTATCTTAATTACATTGACCTAAGATGCATCACCCATATCTTTCATTTCAAATTTTTTCGAGAGAAACTATTTTACATCATGTAATAGACCCCTATCATTGGTTGCAAGTAATATGTCATCCACATATAATATAAGAAATTTTTTTTACTCCCATTAACCTTCTGGTATATATATTGATTCATGACGTTTTCTTCAAAACCAAATGATGAAATAATATCATGAAATTTCAAATACCACTAGCAGGATGCTTGTTTCAATCCATATATGGATCTTTTAAGCTTGCAAACCAAATGCTCACCATTAGTAGAGGAAAATCCTTCTGGTTGTTTCATGTAAACCTCTTCCTCTAGGTCACCATTTAAGAAAGTCGCTTTCACATCCATTTGATGCAATTCTAAATCAAAGTGAGCAACCAATGCTAAAATTATACGAAGTGAATCCTTTTTAGACACAGGAGAGAACATATCTGTGTAATCGACTCCTTCCTTTTGAGTGAATCCTTTAGGAACGAGTCTTGTCTTGTATCTCTTAATGTTGCCTAATGAGTCTTTCTTTGTCTTAAGTACCCATTTGCAGCCTATGAGTTTTGCTTCTTTAGGCAACTCAACAAGATCCCGAACATCGTTATTCTTCATAGAATTCGTTTCTTCCTTCATAGCATTGTACCATAAATTTGATTCATTGTAACTCATGGCTTGTGAAAAGGTTTCAGGATCATTTTCGACTCCTATATTGTAGTTAGATTCTTGTAGATATACAACAAAATCACTAGTAATAACTGATTTTCTTATTCTAGTAGATCTCCTTAATGTTGCACTAACATTCTCCTATAGAGTCTGTTGTTCAACTGGTTGCTGAATGTTGTCAGCTAATTTTTGAATAACTGGATCTACTAGATTATCAGCAACTTATGAAATTTCTTGATTGTCATTTGTGTTTACAGTAGGCTGTTGAATTTCAACAGTTGGTTGTACAACGTCTATTTGAACTTGAGGATTGTTGTAAATGACAATCACCTTACTATTTGAGGTGGAAGGTTAAGTATCCAGCTGATCATTATTAGAGATTGTATCTTGAAATTGATCCCTCCCACTAATCAAGTTATTCTCAAGAAAGTTTGCATTTCTTGATTCCATAATTCTAGTATAATGTGATGGACAATAAAACTTATATCCCTTAGACAGTTCAGTATATACAATGAAATACCCACTTATGGTCATTGGACCTCTCTTATTAATTATAAATTCTTACTTCAGACTGACATCTCCAAACGCTTATATGTGCAAACTCAGTTTCCAACCTTTAAATAACTCAAATGGCATCTTTGGAACAACCTTAGTTAGTACCCGATTTAATATATACACAGCTGTCTTAAGAGCTTTAGTCCACAAGGACCTAGGAAGTTTCGAGCTACTCAACATGCTCCGTACTATGTCTAATAATGTTCAATTTCTTCTTTCTGCCACATCATTCTGATCCGGAGATCCAGGCATAGTGTATTGAGCTACTATCCCATTTTCTTGAAGATACCTCGCAAATGGATCAGATGCTTGTCCACATTCAATATATCTACCATAATATTCCTCACCTCTATCAAATCTCACGATCTTAATTTGCTTACCACATTATTTCTCTATGTCTACTTTGAACATTTTAAACGCGTCTAGTGCTTCATTCTTGTTATGAAACAAGTAGAGATACATATACCGTGAATAATCATCTATAAATGAGATGAAGTATTTTTGACCATACGAGTCCATATTTGGAATGCAAATATTCGTATGTATGATTTCTAATATGATTGAACTTCTCCTGGCACCTTTCTTTGATTTGTTAGTCTGTTTTCCCTTTATGCAGTCCACACAAATATCAAAATAAGCAAAATCCAAAGTACTAAGTACTCCGTCAGTCACTAATCTTTTAATCCTTTATATGAAGATATGTCCTAATATTCGATGCCACAACATAGAGGAATTTTCATTCATGACACAACGTTTTGTGCTAACATGAACATGTCTTACATTGTAACATGTATTATCTTATAAATTAAAACGGAAAAGACCATCAAATAATGTACCATTCCCAACAAATTCAGATTTATAATGTAACTTTAAAGATTTGTCTGAAAAATGAAAGGAATATCCAAACAGTACAAGTCTTGAAACTAAAATCAATTTCCTAGAGAAATTGGGAATATAAAATGTCTTTTCTAGTTTTAAAATAAAACCAGTACATAAAATTAAATTGCAATCCCTAACAGCGTCCACACGTGAACATATCTTGTTTCTGGATAAGATATACTGCTCATTTCCCACTGGCTTCCTTGGGTTTTGCAAATTCTGCAACACATTCCTAATATGGATTGTACAACTAGAATCAATCCACCATGTGTCATTACAAACTTCAGTCATATTAGATTCAAAACATATTAGTGAAATTAGATTACCTTTCTTTTCAAACCATTCCTTACGTTTGACACAATCCCTTTGAGTTGCTTGTTTGATTTTTCTTCTTGCCTTGAACAACCATATGTGCACTCTGCGAACTATCTCTTTATTCCATCGATAATCTCTCTTTCTCTTAAACACACATGGTCAATAATTCATTTATTGACCACTTATCCTTATGTGTATTGTAAGAGATTTTAAAGGGTCCGTATGGTAGTGGAAGGGTGTTCAAAATATAATGCACGAGGAAAGAATCAAACATCTCAACCTCTAGTTTCTTTAACTGAGCTGTAATGTTCCTCATCTAGCCCCCGGTGAGTCTTGTAGACGAAAACTTCATAATTAGGGTGCTTGCAAGTGATTTGTCTGAAGTTTCGAACTGCTCATCAACAGCCATTAGTAGAGCACGTCATTGTCATGTTGTTCTACAAAACCACAAATGCCAGCAGAAATTTTTGTTTTAATGAACATTACACTTAGACAATTAGATCGCTCCCAACGTTTATAAAGCATAATTTCATCTGTCATGCTGGCTTCTGTTACCTTAGGTGGTTCGTCTTTCTGGATAATATATTCAATGTCCATCCACCCCAGACGAAGAAGAATTCTATCCTTCCAAATTTTATCATTTTCATCCCTTAGTTCAGAAATTTCACAACTTGTATAAAAGAAACTAACAGTTTTGAGTAGTTGCATAAATTAAACATACATGCTTCTTATCAATAAATTGAGGCTAACAAACTATATATATGTATCACTAATGTAAACCATACCTTAAAAGACATAAATCAAATGACATAAAATTGCCTGTGGGCTAAATTTTTAATTCACATAGAATTATGTTAAACTATATAATAAAACTATCAAATTATACACCAATTTCTAATAGCTGTGGGTAAATTAGAAAAATAATTTGATATTTCATCCTAATTAATTATTCAAAAATAAAAATTCTTGTGGGATAAAATTTATTATACAAAAATAATTAATTACAATTAAAAGGCTCTAAACTTTATGTGATTAATTACATAAATATATAATTAGGATTGATGTGACTAAGCCCTAATAATTAATCTCTAAAAACTTTTTATCCATGATGTTATTCACAAGGCAAAAAAAATAGATATAATAGTCGCGGAATAATCTGTTACATTATTAACAGTTATTCAAATATAATATCAACATATAATATATACAGACATAAGCCATTAGTTTAGATGGATGAGGCGCGCATAATCTGTTGAATGATTAAAAGTTATTCAAATATAATATCAACGTATAATATATACAGACATAAGTCATTATTTCAGATGGCTGGGCTCACCATACCCTCCCATGAGGACACTGGTTCGAGCCCAACCACATCACCTATTGTTAACAAAACGCAGAGCATAACTAAAACCACATCAAAGACGCAGTCAACACCAACAGATAAAATGATGCAGTCCAACATTTGATTTCGATTTCAAAACACATACAAAACGACCTAGTTTAATCTTTATGGGTCTTCTTCAACCTCCAACCGGGTCAAATCGACCTAAGTCAAAACCCATCGATTGCTCCACAAACCTGACCAAAAAACACCACAAAACGCATTTTTTAAAATGTAGAAACGCTTCTAAAACACTTAATAAAATATTTATACCTTTAATCCAAACTTATGGAATCTAAAAAAATTTCCAGAATTTTGAAATTCTCCAAAAACTTCAACAAGGTAAAGGTTCACAAGGCGTTGATACCAAATGTAAGTACATTCTAACATATATTCAACAATAATATACATTAGAATATCATATAAAATAAATGTGAAAGAAAAAAATGAAATATCTCCGGCCATTGTTGTTGGTGCTCAAAGAGCTGTTTTTTGGAATTCTTCTAAGCTCTCAAATCTCAATATGATGGTGTATGTCTTTTCAGAAGAGAAAAGAAGCTTAAAGACCCAAAAACTAAGAAAAAAACCTATACAAATGTGCTTACATTAAGCACAATATCAGTTACCTTAAAACTAGGAATTCATACCTATTAACTTACATAACATTTGGACCATTTATGACACAAGAAGAGGAAAAGTTCATACTGTTTTACCTAAAAGAGTTAAGTCTCAAACCTGAGTCTAGATGAAGACACCTGAGTTTGAACTCATAGGTTGACCCATTGTCATCCTTATTGAGAAGGTAGGATGATTGTCGATTAATTCATAAAACATATTTTCCCCTTTTTTATCTTAACTTTATCACTATTTGCTAATGATATTTATAAACATTTCTTTTAAGTTATGATAACAATTTAATTGGAGAATTAGATAATGGAACTATTTCTCTACTTACGTATGATTAAACTGATTTTCAAGTGAACTGAGTAGAAGAAATTTGTAAAATATCTATTTTTTGAAGATTAAAGAAAATATTAATAATTAAAAATTAGACCGATTCGTTTGGTGTAACCATGAAAATTTTAAAGTAGTAAACTTTTTTGTTCAATTTATATTAGTAACTTGTATTGTTAAAAACAGATCTATTTATTAATTAATAACCAATTTTCGTAAACTAATAGATTTTTATAAACAAAGGAAATTAATTATTTTTCATTTGACAATTTTATTTTTTAATTAAAGTTCAAAATTTTCAATGAGTAACAACAATCTCTTTTAAAAATATTTTAAAATTTTCATTTTTATTCAATATTTAATTGATTTTATGACAATATAATAATAGTTAAAGTTTAAACAATTTAAACCATAAATTTTTTATTTTATAAGTTTAACTTTATGACGTTTTAAAGCATTGAAAAAATATACATACATGATATAACACGTTTAAGTAATAAATTAAAAAAGAAGAAATTTCCTTATTCTTCTTTTTAAAAAAAAAATTATTCTTGAATTTTTTAAAGCCAAAAACTAATAAATAAATTCAATAAAAACGTATGTTTATTTATAGTGATGTGTTGTTAGCGCAAGCGGCATATAACCCAAAACGGTAAAGAATCACCAATTTTCAGTATCGTCGCAGGTTCGAATATCATTGGTTGTTTTTTTTGCGGATTTTTTTGGCTGTTTTCATCTTCTCCATCTACCTGAAATTTCATCTACCATGGATTCCGATGAACCCTCCACCGGCCGGAGAAAGGTAAAATTAATCCAACTCATTCTTCAATCCATTTCCCGTCTAATTTCATTTCAAACCCTAGAATCAAGGTTCTGAGTTCTAAATCTCTAGCGAACTACTTGCAGAGCAAGTTCACGCCTAAACCCCCGTCTCAGAGAAAGCCCCGACCCAGTCCTCCCAACACGTGCGTATTTTTTTCACATACCATCTCGTTTCTCTTCGCTTCACAGTTCAATCGACTAATAATTCTTCTTTATTTGGCTACAACTGTTGTTTGTCAAATTCAGTGAATTCAATTCCAGGACTGAAGATGACGCCTCTCAGGCTCAGAAGCTGATGAGCAAATTTAATGTAAGTTCTCTCAGTTCTATAATTTGCCATAATTTCCCAATTTCGCTGCTTCTGTCAGATTCAGATTTCTCCATTTGGGAGGTGAAAGTTTGCAACTTTCCTAGTTTTTTCCTTTTTCTTTTTTTTGTGTCCACGGAGTGTCCTAGGAGGGTCCAACTATAGAAAGATACCTTTAAGTTATCCACACCTAAACTATTCCTCGCTCGAGCGGGATAAATCCTTTACAGGAGACAAAGCTTTGGCATCAAGTTTTAAATAGCTGCATACGTAAGGAGGATTCGAACCTACGACTTCACTTAAGCTAGGAGAGTCCTTACCAAACCACCTAGTTTTTACTTTCAACTAAGGGACTGGTGACCAAAAAAACTTCATATTATTATATTATATTAGCTATTTAGACTTTAGGCCGTGTTTGGTTAATGGTTGTATTGTATATTTCTTTTCAAGATGATGTTCATAAATTTTAGCTAGTAATAATTCGGTTCGGTTCGATCCTCTGTACCATTTAACTTGCTCCAACCCTGTTTCAGTTTAATAATTAAAAGTCGGTTCGGTACTTTGGAAGAGAATCATGTTATGCTTCTTGTTGTTTTTGCAGGAAAATCTCACTAGACAGGTCCGTAAGGTGGAAAAGAAAGGTAACTTCTTCTTAGCTGTATGAATGTTCACATTCTTCAGCATTTTCATTTTAGTGTTGGTATATTGCATTAGTTTCAAATAAATTGCTAGTACAAACCACTTTTGTTGCGTCAAACTTTACTCTTCATTTGTTGTAAAAAGTTGGATCTTGTGTATTCAAATCACCAAGTAGAAGTATTGTCAGTGCTTATATTGCTGACTCAACTCAGGTTCCAATGGAGGTTCAGGTATGATTGACTGCCATTATGAGTGAGAGGAGAATAGATGAATATAAGTTGTTTCATTCTTATTGTTCTCTGCTGAGTTTATTTTCACCAATCTTAGCTCGAAGTACAGCACCATTAACGGGCTACCGACATAGTTGAATCATTTCCTATCTGAAATTTTAGAACTACCATTTTGCTTTCTCATTTACTTCTGGAAGTTTGGACTTGCAGCTTCAGTGCAAGTTGCTTTTGGGCCTGGAGCCACCTCTTCGTCAGCTATAAGGAGTTATGGTGTTAATAGGAATGAGAGTACAGGTAGGAGCAGTATTACAGGAAGCGATGTTGTCGATGATAAGGATGGAAAAACTGTTATTTCTTCAACTGCAAATGAAGATCGTACAATTCCATCTACTTCAGATACTATGGATGCATTGCCAGTGAAAATCAAGAAAGATTATATAGAGCCTTGGGTAGGAAATACTCATCCATGACTTGAGAACTGCCTTTTGCTTTGTCACCCACTTGTCTGCTCTCTGATCTGATGCGCTATGACCTGCTTTTGCACTTTGGGGATGCAGGATTGTCATCATACTTACTATCCTACTACTCTTCCACTGAGGAGGCCTTACTCTGGTGATCCAGGTATCTTTCTAAATGCATTTGCGTGACCATAATATGTTTTTAATATGTTGGTGCAAGGCTTCTTTTTCATCCTTTTCGTATTCATATTTGGCCTAGTGGTTTAAGCATCCTCCTCACATCAACTCTATTCCATTTGCGAGTGACTACAAGCTTGATACAACTACTGATTTTGCCTTTCAGAGTTACTCAATGAGGCTGAGTTTGGAGACGCTGCAAATAAGGAATATGATGAAACCACAATTAATCATGCCTCAGATCTTGGCCTTCTGGTTTGCCCCCTCATTGATTCTCATTTTCAATAATCTGACTGTCGTTCTGTTGTTAATTGAACTGCTGAATGACAGGATGAAAATGAGGAGAGAAAGATGTTTCTGTTTCAATTTCCTCCGAAGTTGCCCCTTTACAGACGATCAGCCAGCGCAAAGGGGAAAGAGAAAGTCGACAGCTTCACTTCATTGCCGAACATAACAGTAAGCAGTTTGGAAGAGCTGCCAGGAGGATATATGGGCAAAATGCTGGTTTACAGAAGTGGAGCAGTCAAGTTGAAGCTAGGCGATATGCTTTATGATGTAAGTCATATGACAAGCAAAAAAAACATATGATACATAACCCTGTTCCCGCTGCAGTTTGTTATATCTTCTAATCATTCATTACTCTGCAGATATCAAACTGACAAGTTTACACTTCTAATACTTGTGTATTTTAAAGAAAGCATGATCTTGATTTACAAGTTAGGCGATGCACTTTGCAGGTTTCACCAGGTTCAGAATGTGTATTTCCTCAAAATGTTACGGCGATCAACACTGTGACTAAACACTGTTGTGATATTGGAGAGCTCAGGGAGCGAGCTGTTGTGACCCCTGATATTGAGTCTCTCTTAAACTCTCAGATTAACCCTGATTAGATTCTACAATTTGCTTTTACTTTTCATTTTTTCTACCTACCTTATGATTGTACCAGACTTTTGTAAAAAAGGGCTATTAGTGTTTCAATTAGAGAGTCAACAGAATTAGCGATCCGTGTAAGGCTTGGATTTCAAATAACTCTGTAAATATCACTTAGCAGCATGTGAAATTGTTCTGATCTCACAATTGTAGACGAAAACAAACTCAGCCACATAAGTATATTTCTGGCCAAACATCGAACATCATAACTTCGATCATTTGCAGTTAGTGTTTCTGACTTTTTTGAAAAGGAAAAGAAGTAAAAACCCAATACACAAAGGTTTCATATCATTTCTGGCTAACACTTTTAAGCAGTCTAGAACCAGAAGCAGACTTCCACTGGTAAGCATACCTGTGGAAGAAAGATACTGTCATGTCGACGAATTATGGTTAAGCCCCACGGGCTCGTGTCCCAACCACAATCAGGAGAACCACCACAGAAAGCAGGAAGGAGGATCTCAGTTTTTCCTCAAATGGACTTAAGGATCCTGCTGTTGTCTTCTTATCATGTGGCGTAAACAACTGGTTCACCAGCTGCACTATCTTCTCCACCACCCCAATGACTCCAGCTTTTGTGTTTTCGAATATCCACTCAACAACATTCATAGCTGGATTGCATTCAGTGTTAGCGCTGCTAATCGTATCTGATTTTTCCGAATTTGATTGACCATCTTCATCTGAAAGGAAATTCCAGACATCAAACCTCCCCATTATTTTGAAGACTTTTCTCCTTATAACCAGAAATGAAATTCACTAGTAGATGATAGTCTTGTAGAACCATTGTAAAGGAAGTCCTTACGGTCTAAACATCAGTAGCAATTTACCATCTAAAGCAAATTTTCTACCAGCATAACAGAAGGGACCATTCCATACTAGACTCAGAATCCTGAAGCCAAAATCTCCGGTAAAACAAGTCACTTATTTCTGAACAGGAAATGGACTTATAACTCCTCCTGCAGATAATAAGGACGTGTTTCATACAAGCCTAACCAGTTTCCTTACAGAATGACAGTGCACTTTAAAGTTGAAACCGATCGATTAGAGTACAAATTCTCCTTAAGAAAGAGCATCACCAACACAGTATGTCTATAACAGGAATATCATTCATTTAAGAAATTTCACACACCTGAACCGTGGGCCTTCCTTAGCTCTTGAACCACCTCATTGTTCAAAACAGCATCCCATACAGTTTTATCAGAAGATAGTGAAATCACCATTTTCTGCACCAAAAATGGTTGCAATTTCAGGTGAATATAAGCTTTTGAATGAGTTATAATCAGTACTTCTGACATGTTTCAAACACTGATTACAACCGTTCATTTACAACTATCAACATCATTAGGCACCTGAACAGCTGGATCATTCTGCAACATATGGAAGGCATCATAAACTTGACTGGGGCCACGAGGGTTCAGTGCCCTTGAATTGCATAGAGGCGTAGAGGGCTCTATCCAACCAAACTCTGAACCTGCAGAAGGAACTCGGTGCAACAAGCCGGTCCCGATTGAAATTTCGTCTTCGGTCTCCTTCTCCACATCATAACTAAACTTATCTTTTACAACCCTGTAAGACAAAATATTACACAATAGTAGTTGTCGAATGCAAAACATAGATGGGTCTTCAGAAACTGACATGCTTCTGGTTTCCGGGTTTGCAGGAATTCGACCCTTATTATGGGGCCACTTCTTATGTAATTGAAAATTGTCAACTTCACCTACCTACCAACCATTATTGGGATTACACTTCAGACTTCTAACACCAATTCAAGTATATCACAGGATTAACTAGTTGGGTCGAGACCAGTCACGGTAATATCAATTATTATCATAACCACCAAATTATTGGCAAGTTGAGGAGGATTATGAAGACAATTTAATCCCTAATTCGATATGGAAAATAAACTAGTAACAACAACAACCACATCAGTAGTATAATCAAACTTATCTCAGTAGATGCAAAAGAAACAATATCAGAACAGTTGGAAGTCCTCACGATTTAAGAGCAGAAACAGCGTGATGAACTTCATCTGCGGAAGGAACAGGTGCCAGAAGAAAATCATCAACAACCCCATATTCAATCTCCTCTTCACTCACATACCCAGAAACCCACTCATATTCATCACAGCAAGCACCTTCAACAACAGAAGGCCAGTAACTAGGGTTTGAACCCCTAGAATACCCATGTAAAGGGACACCAGAAGCAGAAAATGAAGACCCAGAACCAGAACCAGAACATAGACTAAGATTATTGTTGTTGGAACTTGGTTTGTGTGTTGACCTCGGTGAAGTAGCAGCAGCAGTACCTGAGATTGGTTCCTGTATGTTGGTGACACCAGCTCTCGTCACCGTCCGACCAACCACCCTCATAAGACTGCTTCCTCCGCCACCACCCATACCTCTGCCACCCCTACCGAACACAATCCAATCTTCTGCTCTTCTATCTATGGAGTGTTTTGGGGTTTTTATATGGTTGTTGTCTCTCAACGGTATACGCATATCTATCTATCCATCTACGTAGGGAATCCAGCACAGATTTTGTCTGCTAGTTTCGTGCTTTGTACTTTCCTTCACACTAGAAATTTGAAAGACTTTGATGCTGCCGAGGATTGCCTTTTGCCTTTAATGGACATGATCATAGGATTCGGCCATTTTTGCAACCAACTTATCAAAATCATTTCTTTGTATTTTTCTGTGATTTTCTCTGCAATTTTATTGATCTTAAGTTGTATTCAAAGTGACAACTTTTAAACTATATGCAATTTATTAATCTTAAGCTGTATTCAAAGTTCCACTTTCTAACTATATCAATTATGACCTTATTACAATCTAATATATTGGAAATAGCAGGGATTATGTGAGTCGATCCAACTTAAAATCAATAAGTTTAGTTCAAATTAATTGAATTTTGGATTAGATTTAAACAGTTTTGGAAAATTTTAAATTTTAGGTTAGATTTGGACTCGAATTGTTCCATCAAGCTCAACCTGAAGCTAAAATTTTTTGATAAAAATAATGTTATTTCTAATTTTTAAAAATTAAACAAATTTAATTGAACTTTGAGTTGCTCAAGTTCGATAAAGAACTCGAGCTCAATCCGATCCATTGTCAGCCTAAACATACCAATTAGACCACACAAAAGAATTTGAAACTATTTATTGGAAAATTTACAAACAATTATGTTTCATGTGCATATAATTTCTAAGGGTCAATTATGTGTTTATTTCTTTTGTAATGAATAGCCTAACCTAAGAGTTTAAAACAATGTCTTGTATGTAGTTGTGAATTTTACTTGCTGAGCAAGTTATGTGTGGCTTATAAGTAAGAGGTATAGAAGGCTACTTGTTTCAAGTTAGTTTGTTTAAAATAACATATCTTTAGATTTCTTCTTCTTAACTTTCAATTAAAAAATAAACTAGAAAAACAGACAATATGAATATAGATTTGAAATAATTAAATGTTATTTATAAGACGATTATCATACTTTTAAACTAGAATTATATTAATTAAATATGATTTAAACTAATAATTTATTGTGATTATATTAAATTATTAATTTAAATCAAATTTAATTAGTTTGAGTTAAGCTTAAGAGCTGAGTTGAATTACCATATTAGTAACACTTATTAATTCACGTTTGATGCTCCTAATACGAGTGCTTTTGTTGCTATTTTTCAACCAAAGTCTAAAACAAAGGATTTTCTAAACAATTGAAAATTTAAAAGAGTTTTTTTTATATAATTTTAAAGATCACATAGTTTTTCTAAATATTTAAGATTACAAGATAGATTTGTATGTTTTACTCCAATTTAAATTATCAAAAATAATCTCTTTAATGAAATTAATATATCAAGAAAAATCTTAATTTAGCATTAAATAAAAACAATGTTTGGCAAACAGTTAATAAGTTATTTTTTAGCTTATTGACTAAAAGTTAACTTTTTGACCATCTTAGAAAGCTATTAATGTGTTTGATAAATAACTTATTGATTAGCTTATTTAACCCTAATAAACTGATTTCTAAAAGCTCCATAAGACGAGCTTTTTTGATGATCAACCAAAAATTAATGGGTAAAAAACCAATTATATCCTCCTTTCATAATTTTTGAATTATGTTATATATCGTATTTATGTCAAACTATAATTATAGATATTTTTAATTTATTAAATAATAAAATTCATACATATTATATAAAAATAATAATATAATGTAGTTCGTTGCATCATTCATATTAATATAGAATTTAACATTAGATTATTATTATTATTATTATTATTATTATTATTATTATTATGTTTTTTATTCAAGTTATAAACTTAATTTTTGTAAAATTAAATATTTAAAATTTAAATTCTTATAAGAATATT
>JAOQMQ010000007.1:20657445-20688604 GCA_027563845.1 Erythroxylum subrotundum
CAACCGAATTGAGAGGTAGGCTAGTCTATAGATAGTACAGTGGGGACTGATGAAAAACCCTCTCATTCCCCACTGTACTATCTATAGATTAGCCTACCTCTCAATTCGGTTGTAACCGTATAACCGTTTCTGCTAATTCTCTTTCTCTGTCCTCCTTCTAGAATAAATCAGTAAAGGTTTAGTTCCTCCATAGTGCCCCCGCTCGCTATCATTCAATCCGAAATGACCCAAGAATGAATTGGATCTACAATCCTGTCCACAGGAATAGGGACCTTCGCGGACTTACGTCTGCTGAGAAGAAGTACAGAGGACTTTGTGGAAAGGGAACACCCTCGCTACAAGGCAAGGCTATCAAGAAGGGCAACATGGAAGAGAAACAATACACTTTTTCTATGCCGTTATTGTTGATCCGTCGGAACTTTGTTATATCACTCTATGTTGTGTTATCCTGGTTTTGTTTTCTATACTGTAGGAGCCCGTATATCCGGACGAGTGCTTGACTATTTCAGGTTTCATCATATATGCATGTATGATGAAGCTATTGACTTCTTGCACTTGTTCAATATGTACTTGATTCTATCAGAAATATTTTAGATCTTGAATATTATTCTGATCCCTCATGTCTCTAGATGTTCATATAGCTTTAGTAGTCTGCTAAAGAATTAAAGACTCATTCCTAAGACCAACCAAAATCAGGCCCAAATTATGTTTTGGTTACCTTGGAAAGAATTTGGTATGTAAGACTCGAAATTGTGCAGATTCGTGCACAAGTCTCCAGTCTTTTATGGGCAAAGAGTAGTTATTTGCAAATGCATCTCTAGTCCAGCAGACTCTGATGCAACTTTTATTTTCCTCGAAAATTTAAGATTTTGGAATAAACCCTGTTGAAATCAATTTCGGATCAACTCATTTAAGATATGCAATTGCGTAATTCAATATTCAATTCTTCTTCTTCATCTTTCTCTTTTCCTCAACAAAGTCATTCTGTTTCCTGTTCGTTTAAAAGTTGACTCCTTTCCATTTAAAAGTGATCCACATGTATTAAAGTTTGAAGCTTTGAAACCGAAATCGAGCCTGCCTTGCAAATTTAGTTAAGTAAAACTCGCAAATGATTCCAAGTTAACAACTGGGCAATCAGAAGACGGTCCGTATACTGTTAAATCGAAGTGGGTACTTCTCACCTAAACTATAGGAGTTCGTACAGGTGGTTGACATCCGTTCGAAGTCTTAACAACCTTCGAAGTCTGAATTTCCAAATCTCAGCAGTCGCAATCTCGAAGGGTTTTAGTTCGCGAGAATCTGATATCTATATTTGAGTTATTATGTCCAAGGAATCAGTAGCACAGCCTCAACCCCTCAGCCATGTTAGTCTCTCACACACTTTCAAGTATTTGCTGGGTTAGTTCTCCTCTCCTTCTTCTTCTTTATTTTTATCTTCGTAATTTGGTCTCTGTTGCGTTTATTGAGATTACCAATCTTAATCCCATGATTATTGTTGTTGGGGGATGGTGAGATTAGCTACGCAGTTCTTGTCCAGAGGAATTCCATTTGTATTCAATTCGTGGGTCGTGAGGCACCTTACGGCAGAGGACTACGCGGTATCTAATCCCAATCAATTGTTCACTCTTACCCTTCTAATTCTGACTCCTTTAAGTTGTTTCTCCATTGATGAACTTCCATTTTCTCTCTGACGTATGCAGCTGTACGCCGTACAGTTCCATCTGTTTGTAACCTGCGTCTTGTTTCTTAGTCGGGAGGGCTTCCGACGAGCTTGCATGAGGGCTGACATTCAATGGTACTGTCTTCTGCTATAAATCCTACATCATATACTCTTTGGCATCTATAAGTGACGCTGCAGGATTACCCGTCTCTGCAATTTAGTATTGTGTAGGCTATGGGGGCAGACTAAACTGTTGTAAACTATGCCGAGTGCTGCCATTTACGGGACAAATGCTGAAAAGTTGCTGATAATTAAGAATATTTTCAAGTTAATTTCTTTGAAGAAAACGTGATTGTGTTATACCTTCTGGATATGCTTATGTTTCATATTTATCTTACGATGCAGTGATGGTTCTTCAAGTAAAGAATATGGGACTAAGTTGTTAAAAGTGGCCTGGATGACTCCCCCTTTGGGAATAGTCATCACAATTGCAGCATGCGTTTTTGTCTTCTGGTGGCAAGGCTTAAGTCCATCAGATCCGTATGCTCAAGCTATCTTGATTAATGGTAACATATTGTCATTGGCTTTGGTAATTCAATTATTGTGGTTTTTCTGTCTTCACATGCTCTTTGATTATCACTCATGTCTCTGATTACTTTTAGACATCTAATTTGTGGCTCTGAACATAAAAAGTTAAAACTTTCTTTCAATACTTCTCAAGAATATACTATTGTCACCAGAATACACGCTTAACTTACGCCTTATTGGTGCTTTTAGTTGATTTTTTAGAGAAAACCATATAGATAACTTGTTTGTTTATTAAGTTCCCCATCAAGCTATTTGTGTTTTATTACCTGATCTTGTTGATAAGTATTTCAATTGGCTATTCTTCATTCATATATGAATAAATAAATTGCTATCCACTTCAGAGTTCTTTGATCTATTACAATATTATTTAACTCACTTTATTATTGTTCTCCTTCCAGTAATGTTGATGTCAGTTCACTTCAAATTGCAGGTTGTGCATGTATATTGGAGCTACTGGCTGAACCCTTATATATTCTTTCTCAGAACTTGCTTCTGCTTAAACTGCGCCTAGTGGTAGAAACAGCAGCTACACTTTTTCGTTGTCTAACAATGTACATACTTATCGTGAAGCATACTAGCACGGTAAATTTTTTTGATGGGTTTGTTATCTATGCATTATGCAGTTTTGATGACTTAGTCAAACTAGTGGCACAACTGAGATAGAAATGTGCATTCTCAATAAAACGCTCAAGTTGGCTGTTATAATCATTCTGGATTTCATGATGGTCAAATGTTATGTTAGTTTGGAGTCCCTGTTTCTCAGCCTTGATTATGTTTGCTGCAAGTTTTACTATGTACATGGGTTGGAGATCACCACGCTGGGATGTTAGAGGAAATTTTCTTTTTTCCTAGAAAAACTGCAAGATAACAACATTTGCTTTTGTTAATACCCTTTCTTTTCTTTTACATATTTGGTTTCCTTCTCCTTCTGGAAGATATAGGAATAATCATTTCAAGATGCTCTTGACAAAACTTGGCTCTGTTTACTTTATTGGTATATATATTTAGAAATAGACATAATTTTGAAATAGTAACTGCTGAATCCCAGTCCATTTCTTGATCCTAAATCATTAACCTTTTAAAAACCTCCACTTATAAATGCTTGATGAAAACTTGTGGTTACATTTGCAGGAGAAGGCGATTGCTTTTGCACTTTCACAAACAGCCTATGGTTTTTGCTTGTTTGTAGGATATTGGAGTTATTTTCTCCTCTCTACTACTTTTCAAAGTTACGATCTTTTCCCTTTCAGGTATGGTTTCCTTTTCTCTTGTGCACCCCCACTTCTGTTCTGATCATTATGTTTGACTCTCACTCCTGGACCCTTCTATAGTGGAATGAAAATGGGGGAAGAAATTTGGTTAACTTAACTATAAGAATCCTGGTGAGCTTTTATACACCATAAACCTGCCTTCTTGAATGGTTACTTGGAACTTGCAAGTTTCAAATGCAGGATGTGAAATTTAGCCTGAACCCATTTCCCAGATTGGAAACCTATCCAAGATATGACTGGACCCAAAGTGTTTTTTTTATGGCTCTACTTGTTTTGAACTGCTTAGCTTGTTAGTCTCTTAAATCTTAAACTAAGTGGTGTTTAACTTCTTTAGTTTAATTTTGCTGATCATAGATACATGCACATTAGTGTTCCTTTTCCCATTGACACTAAACTTTTTCACAGATTGGAAACTATTATGGATTATGATAAGCAACTTTCAAGCATGTGTATGCTCTTTACTTTTCAATCATTTCGGAAGCTAATACTCCAGGAAGGTGAAAAAATGGTCCTTGTGTGGTTGGATACACCATATAACCAAGCTGTATATGGTCTTGTTGATAAATTAGGTATGTGACTGGACTATATTCTATGACTTGCACTATAGTGACAATTCCCTGATCTCAGTGTCAACATTGAATCCAATCATTATTGTGTTTTTTTATTTCAGTTGGATGGATGATGTTGATCTTGCACATGAGTTTTTGAACAAGTTATAACTGTTAAATATGATTTCCAGGGAGCCTGGTGGTGAGGGTGTTGTTTCTTCCCTTTGAAGAGAGTTCATATGCAACATTTGCCAGGTCTGCTTCAGGTCTATCTCGTTCCTTCATTGTTCTCTGGACAGTTTTTTGGTTTGTTTATAGGATGTATTATCAAGGAAGAAATACCATTCATTTTCTTCTGATCACCATATGCAGCATCTTGTTTGGGCTGTTGTGTGTCAAGATGATATTGAGTCAGTCCAACATTGTGCGTCAAGATGATATTGAGTCAGTCCAACATTGTGCGTCAAGATGATATTGAGTCAATAGGGACATTTACTGGCTTATAGTTTGTCCATTGTGTTGCAATTGATGAAGCTATTTAATACCGTTGTACTTATGGGTATTGCTACTAGCTTATGTTGTGTGTCCAAGAGAATTGACTTAGAAAAGAGTGGAACTTTCTGTTTCCTCTTTTGAGGATGGTAAAAGATTAGAAGGTGCATTTGTCATGTATTCTAAAAGGAAAATACTTTGCTTTTCTTTCATCTGGAATGAAAAGCATTTCTGCGTATAGTTATTGAACTCCATCATCTTCCAGAAATCACAACGTTTGCTTTTGCTTGACAGGACAATCTGCAGACAAAAGCAGAAAGTTGGGAAGCTGCCTAACAGAGGCCTTGAAACTTGTTCTGCTAATAGGTATGGTCATTCATGCTCTTCTTGACTTTGCTTTCAAATTTAACATTGTTTTCATCCTGAAGAACTGTATTTTGATATGTATGTCAAGGTAGTGAAAGTGGGAAGATTTCTTATGTGCCAACTATGTTCATCTCTCCCCTCTCCCTCATCACTGAAAATTGAACACTGCATGTTATCAAATGTTGTTTCGTAAGGACTTACTTTCTCTTTGATGTTAGGTCTTGTATTTATGGCATTTGGTCCAAGTTACTCTTACTCCCTTGTAAGAATATTGTATGGCCAGAAATGGAGTGATGGAGAAGCACCGATAGCCCTCCGGTATTATTGCCTTTATATCATTGTTTTGGCCATGAATGGTTAGTAAGACTATAGCTCTCCAAGATGTATGATTTACTTGCTAGCTACATCTAATAGAGGCTAAAATCTATTACACCCTGAATATTGCATATCATATTATCCAACCATCCACACCAACATGCACACACACACACATTTCACAGTGCCAAAAAATAATTGATAGTCATCTCTACCCCTTTGGTGTAGAGAATGCATGTTACACTTCCAACCTTCAGATAATGTTGGAAAACTTTTACCTGAGTTTGATTCTCTGTAGGAACTTCTGAGGCGTTTCTGCATGCTGTTGCAAATGAGCACCAACTCAAACGCTCGAATGATTCATTGCTCTTGTTCTCCATGGTATACGTAGTTCTAAATGTCCTTCTTATAAGATCAGCTGGTGCAGTTGGCTTGATTCTGGCGAATTCTTTAAGTATCCTTACTTTATGTTGTGGATTCCGTGGACCATCATTGTATGAGAACTGAAGTCTTTACAATGGATTCTAATCCTTTTACACCCAAGGTTATCCTACTCATAGTATGTGAAGATAATTTTGTTTTCAGGCGTATTTAATTACTGAATGCAGTGTTTACGAAGTTCATATAGTATATTATTGGTTCTTATCACAAAGTAAGAAACATGGTTGTAAAAGGAATGACTTAAATAAGTAATCTCAATCATTCTTCTTTTCTTAACTGTTGCAAAGATATGATTTTGAGAATAACATACTCTGCAGTCTTCATCAAGCATTATTTCCAGGTTGGTTTTGATTAACTCTTGTCTATCTTGGGTATACATGGAACCTTATGTTAACACGGTTTGTTTCCTTAGGAGTCTTCTGCATTTTCTTTTGCAAGCTGCTTGCCATCTGGTTGGACTATTCTGTTGCTTTCAGGAGTAGTTACATTCATTTCGGAGAAAATGTTTCTGGATCATGAAAATTTCTGGCCAACATTTTTAGTTCATTTCTGCATTGGGTTCTCTTGCTTCTGCATGTCATCTCTCATCATGTAAGTAATCTTCTTGCGCAGCAAGTTATCTTTTCCAATTTAAAGTGATTATCACACCTGATTTTGATGAAAATAGCTATCGTCGTGAGAGGTCTTTCATCAAGAGAATTATCCGCTTTCGTGATCATGTGGACTGAAGAATGGACTGCTACCTACAACTTTTGAAGGTGAAATTATATTCGTCTGAGATTGTTTTCTCCTTTGTCATTTTCATAAGCTAAAACCGTTAGAACCAATAAATTTCTGATGCAGATCAGCTAGACGAGCACAACAGAACCGAAAGCCATTTATTTGTTAATAAAGCAGCATGAAGATTGCTTACACTCTAAGACTTGGTAGGAGTTTTTGCAAGATGACTAACCGTATATCCTATTTAGCTGCCTTTGAAATCTAGATATGCAATTAGATTCTCGAACTTAAACACTGGAAAATGAGAATTTAACTTGAATGTTGTGCGTGGATGAGGACTGATTTCGATATATGGAATTTTAAATGATCATTTATGAGTAATATTTTGAGGATACCCTTTTAACATTTCATTACAGGGTCTGATTCCTTCCACTCTCGTAAGTAATATACAACACCATCGTTATATTTTCATTATCTTCAACTCCAGCATGTCTACTTCTCTTGGAAGAACTATTACAAATCGGTCCGTCCATGGGAAGACCTTCAAGATAACAGTAAGACAAACATTTCCCTTGAGACTTTATTCTCTGCTCTTGCAAATTTTTTTGGTTTTCATGAAATGAGACCATTTTCTTGTACCAACTACCAAGGTTTCTAGACTCTAAAGACTTCATATCTTTAGCCTAAAAAGGTGGTGATGGTTGAAACAGCCATAATAGTCATTATAATGGGTTCTAGTCAATGGTCCCAGATACAGTAATTTCAGAGATGTAACAAAAGGGAATCAGCAGAGTTGGTAGGTGAGAAACTGAGCAAATTTAGCAGACCAACTTGAGAAGCTTTAAGCAGAAACAATAGTGATGAAAAAAAGAGAGGGCCATCTAAAGGACAAAGGTGATGATTCATAGGATACCCACGGGTGTGTGGGTTGTACTCCAGTGTTACTCAAAGAGGGTCACTTGGTAATTATAAGCTTTGAAAGCTTGGTAAAGTAAGGTAGAGGAAGGAGAAGACAAACTACATGGAGTTTCAAAGCCTGGTAAAGGAAAAGGCAAGGAAACATTACTCGGAGCTTATGATTAAGATGTAGACTAGAGTACTATCATTGAAGTTTAGACAAAAGTATTCAACAACAAACACACGAACATAAAGTTGGCTTCCATCTTCTAAAACGAAATGATGGTTCTGTTTGAGCTTTGCTTAAGAGGTAGGATTCATAATGGAGATACAGTTGCAGGGTTTGGATTCCTGGATTTGGTAGGTTAGTCAAGCCAAGCCTTTCTTGCTTCAAAATGCAGGAACAGCCATATGCCAGTAAAGTTGTCATCAAATTTATTTAATTTGTAAATTATTTCATATATTAAATTTTTTTTAATCTGCAACTTCAATAAGAATGACTTTGAGTTCGATGGCATAAAAAAATTATCTCAAAAAAATTAGGAATGATATGTTAAAAAATGAAAATAAAAGTCAACGTATTCGATGCACAAGACTCTCACTTTGCAGAAGTTTAGAGAAGGTCATAATGTAAACAGTATTATTTTTGTGTTTTTATAAAGAGACTGTTTTCTTAGTTTGATTCTGCAATTTTTTGTCATAAAAGAACAACTTCATCGGTTACTTCAAGGGTTTAATATGTCTTGCATTTTCTGCATATTTTACCAACTTGGTGTTCTAATAAGTCTCATCTCTCACGATTAAATCTTATAATACCCTTTAAATTATTACGCATTTAATAAATTACAGATATATATAATAATTTATAAATTACGTATTTTGAATAAATTAGAGATAAGTAACGAGTTCACATCAATCTGTACTGGAGATCCAGGGCTTTTCGTCTGTAGAAAGCTTGTCATGCTCTCGAATATGAAAGTGTGATATAAGCTCATTAAAGTTTACATGAGCTCTTTATGAGACATTAATCTACGAACAGATCACTTGTTTTACTTACTCCGATCTATCTTTTCTTATCCACACATTTATGTGAAACTTAAAAATGTGTGGACGAAATAGAATGGTACAAAATTGGAATATAATAAGTGAAAATAGTGATTTCATTTCTTAATCTACACCCATTTTTGCCATCACCGTCATAAAGAAATTTGTTATTTATTGCTTTTGGTTTGGAATTGGAAGGTCTAAATAGTTTGAGATATATATATATATATTAGGGTTAATTGTAAAAAAAAATCTTAAAATTTTCTCAATTTTGTAATAATAACCTACATTTTTAAAATGACACTAAAAATTCTAATTTTTAGTTTTTAACAAAAATAATTCAATGTTAAATTCTTTACTAATATAAATGACATGACGAGCTACGTTAAATTAACAATTCTTTTACATAGTTGTTATATATTGTCTGTCATGTATGAATTTTATTATTTAATAAACCAAAAATATAAAAACCTAAAAATAATTATACTTACACTACTTCATAATAATTTTAAGATCTTTGATATTTTTAATTTATTAAATAATAAAATTCATAGATGGTACGAATACAATATATGACAACCATGTAAAATAAATACTAATATAAGGTGATTCGTCATGTTATCTACATTAATGAAAAATTTAACATCGGATTATTTTCATAAAACATTAAAAATTAAAACATTTTAGTATCATTTTTTAAAAGTTAAGACTAGTATTGTAAAATTAAGAAGATTTTGAATTTTTTTTAGTAATTAACCCTATTTTTTATCCTTTTAAGTTTCTCAAAGTAAGTGGTGCTTATGTCTTCTTATCAAAGCATCTCTTTTTTTAGGTACTAACAAATGAGAGAGTATGAGATTTAATGATGATTATGGGACCCTTTGTTGAAACAAAGCTTTTTGTTATTCTTTTGCTTAAATCCTTTCAAATGTGTGAGTGATTAGTCCCTTAGATCACATGCACCTCTTAATTATCCTCTTTACTTTTCCAAATCACCAAAAAGGACTCGTTAATTTTTTCTAAGTGTTCATCATGCTCAAACAAAAGTGACTCTCCAATTAGCCTATGCAGCTTTTTATCTTTGTCAATAAGTGAAGCTACCGTATAGTTATTTCAATTTAGGATTAGAGTCGATTGGAGCTATTTGATGATGAGTACGTAAAGATCAATTTTCTCTTTTTATCGATCATTATTTATTTATTTATAGGAGTATTTAAATAAAAAACCTTCTCTATGATTATAAAAGGGCAATTAGGGTTTGGTCGGGTCGGCCATGTTGGGTCTGGACTCGAACATAACGACCCGTGGGCCGATCGATCCATCCATCAAAGATGTCAAGCCCAAGCCCGATCCATGCTCTCCGTGGCCCATTGGCCGGAGAAGATCTTCCATGCAGAAATAGGAGTCTACGTAAAGACCTAACCCTAGCATTCATCTCATATATAAGGTATGACTTCATCGTGAGAAGGTACGTACGATCAAAACCTTAGTTTCACCTTGCTTTCAGCGACCCTACCTTCACCAAAAGCCTAACTTGAGCATCGGAGGGGCCTTTCGGGACATAACCCCCGACGTGCCTTTCTTTGTTTTGCAGGGATCTCATCATCGAAGTTATTACCAGAACAGTCTGCTCATGGATCCAAACGGCAACGTGCAGTTTAGCCAGAATCCGACAGAACCAGGGTTAATATTATATTTCAAGTTGGATTTAACCCAAAATCAGTTAATTAAATTTTAAATTGAGTTTGAGTTTAAGAGGTTCGGTTCAACTAACTTGATCTGAATTGTTTTTTTTTGAAGAAATAAAGGAGAAATTCATTAATAAAAAATGGGAGAACAAAACACAACGTTCACAGAGGGCAACCTTTCTACACCAGAAAACTTAAATATATAACTATACTCAGAATAAAAAACTAGAGAACCTTGAAAGCTAAGCACAGTCAATTGATCTTCAAGTTGTGTCTGTCACTCTTATAAATTCACAAATGCTTGCCATAGTGTTGGAAATAAGGATTGGGATAGGTTTTTGTTTAGAGTTGAAACGCCTAACATTCCACTTCTTCAATATGAATTGTACAGTCATACACATTGCAGCTATATGGGAAAGCTTGGGGTGATTTTTTTGCCATTGAAATTACCTGTTCTATTTTTGTTGTTCCTACCTTATTCCAACTCATCTCATCCATACATTTATGTAGGACTGGAACAGAGTAGGAACTGCAAAAGTGAAACAGGTGATTTCAAAGGTAAAGAAATCATACATAAATGTGTGGATGAAATGAGTCAGAATAAGGTAAAAATAGCAAAAGTGAAATAGATAATCTGATCTCGTTTCTTTGAGAGGAGAGTCAATGAATAACACGACGGAGCGTGATTTCTCGAGAGGGCCATGTGCAGTGTATTTTGATGGCTCCCCATATACTATTGGTCACTTCACATATGAAAAAATAAATTCATATGAATTGTTATAAGTTAATAAAATGATATATATAATTCTTTTCTAACATATAGAAAATTAATTCAATAAAGAGGTTTAATTGAACTTAATTCACTATTTTTTATTTTTTCTTTATTAGAATTATATCATATTTTCAATCTAAAAAAACCTATAGGATTTTATTTTCAAGATTTTATAAAACAAATTTTTTTTAGATGATAAACATGGGATAATATATTAGTTGAAAATAATTAGAAATTAACACAAACTCATTATTTGAAAAAAGAAATGGTAAGCAACATAAATCATAACACAAATATCAGAAATTAGAGGCAACAATTTTGGAAACTTTAATAAATCTGAGAGGAAAGTATAGTTCTATTTAAATAATCTATAAATAGATAACTTCCTTTTCATTATAAAAAAATATAATGTTTTAAAAACTGAACAAACTCGACCGATTTAACAGTAAAAATCTTGAATCGGTCAAGTTTTCGGTTTGATTTTCAATTTTTTGATTTGATTTAGTTTAATAATTTTTGTTGTTAAAATTGATCAGTTTATCAATTAATCAGCTAATTTTCATAAACTAATAAGCTTTTATAAACTAAAATAAATCAATTATTTTTTATTTTATAGCCTTTTTTAATTAAGCCTTAAATTTTTCAATGAATAAGAATAATCTTTTTTATCCATTTTTTAAATGAAAGATAATCTTTTTCAGTCATTTTTTAAATTCTTCAATTTTATTTAAACTTTAATCGATTTTATGATTGAACCTTTTAAACTTTAAACCTCTTATCTTATTAACTTAACATTCGACTTAATTTTGAAAACATTAAAAAATATATAACATTTCATTCAACTATTAGAAAAATTATAAATGAAGACATGCTCTATCTCCCTATTATTAGGTCAAACCCAAATAATTCGAATGAAACTTGAAATATATATAAACTAAAGCCAAGAATGGAAAAACTTTCCTTAGCATAACATCCGTTAAAAGAGCATCTTAGGATGATAATACATCATAGACTGAACCAGTTGATGTGTTTAAGTCTATGTTTAGTCTTTGACTTAGAAGAGGTCACTCACATGCCCATTTCACTCACCTTCAAACCCTAATAATTTTGTTCTCCACTAACCCTAACCATGATGAGATAATATATGCTATAATGGGAATTGAAGAAAATAAATAATAATAAAGGAGGTGCATAGCCATTAGTCACGAGGAACAGTAAGTGTGACTGTGAAGTCAAACACTGAGGACTGTCCATCACACTATTTCCTGTAAAAACGATAAGCTGAACTGTGGGTCATTGTTGCCTCCCTAACCTGTGAAATCAGTCTCTTTTTTAGAACCTTTAAAAGTTAAGAGATCGAAATTTAAGGACCGTTAGAATCACGTCAAATTCTTTGTTACAGTTACTCTATTATATTTCGTTAAATCTTATTTATATATTTATGTTAGGTTTATATAAATGTGTGGATAACAATTAATGAAACATGATAAGAACACCATGATCGAAACAAAAGATCTGATTCATGTTGAATTACTCAAGGCTATTCCATAAAATCTTGAAATACACTTTAAGTTTTTCCATTTCTAATTTTTTATAGAAAATTTTTGTCCATGTTCTTTTAGGGTTTTGGTCAATTCCTTCATCATTCTCATGTGGAACCCTCATCTTTGCTCTCACTACCTTTCTATTACATCATGTTTGATCACTCTGTCCTCCTACTCGTCAAACATGCTTTCAACTTTTGTCAGCTTACAAATTGGTTCGTTCTCTGCTATATTGTTGGACACATCTCCTGAGAATAAGCTAAAGGAACACAGTGACTAGCTAAATAATAGAACAAGAGTTTCTGGGTTGGCCTTGGAAAATATGTGGCTTCAAATCTATACAACTTGTGATTGTTTGTCACTTAACACTTTCGTACACACAGGTCGAGAGTCGAGACTGCAACACTTGGGAGCATTAAAACTCGAAAGTCGAAACATGAACATCCAAACGTAGAAGTAAGTGTAGTCACTTATCTGCTGTAGGGTTATAGATTAACCCTACTCAGTCTCACATGTCGTTGTTCACGAACAGTAGGAGCTTTGTAGTCAAATGATTTCTTTGAAAATTGACAACAATCTAAGAATCCTGCTAAAATATAGGGTCAGACAAAGTTAAAAGAATATTTTATTTTAAATTAATAAAAAGGTTATTTTTTAAATATTTATATTTTTTTAAATGAACAATTAAATTAAAAACAAAATCATCCCAAACTAGTCAATCACTAGAACTAAAATATCAACAACATCCAATATGAATTCCGTTCATACACAAAACAATGAGATATCTAATAGGACACAGCCTTACCAACTCTCTTACAAATTTTCTAACTTGTAAGATAAAAAAAATGATAGTATTTCAAAGAGACAGAGCTTAAAAAATTTCCTAAATGTCAACCATGAAATTTCTCCTATAAATTTGATTCAAACAATATTAATTTAAGTAGTTCGAGTTTAATTTTATGTTCGTACATTGAAATGTTTGAATTTATTTCAAAATTTTCAATTTTAATACATTAATTTATTGAATAATTTACTTAATATATGATTTTTATGTTAAGTTCATACACTCAAATTTTTTCTTAGTATATACTTAAAAAATATTGATTAATTACATTTTATCATTAAAATTTTAAGTATTTTATAAATTTTAGGTGCTAGTAGTGTACCCTCATAAGATCCGACACTTCTTTATGACAATGGAGTATCCATAGGCACTAAATTTCCTACTCGAACTCGATTGTATATCAGGAAAATCTCGAGAGGTTCTCAAACTTTATATCAAATCCATTCCACAAGCTTACAAGATAGGATGATGAGTACTGTTCAGTGTTCCTTTTCTGCTTCCAAGTAGATTGGTAACTTATTATAATTAATCAGGTTTTAAAAATTTGTCAAATGTGATCGGATTTGAATATTCGAATATGACTTTGTGTTGGATCAATTTTATATAAAAGAGTGTGGTCCAAGTGGAGGATGTTACAAGTCTAAATTGCTTTTGAATATGTGTATAGATTCATTTTAGGACCACTATATATTGTTTAAAAATGAAAGCGACTAAACTCCTTTTTTTTTTTTATAATTATCGATTTTTTCAAACCCCTCCCTTTTCTCTTTGGAAGATCAAAATCCCAAAAAGTGGTTTATTGAGAAGGAAGCATTTTAGGGGATATCTAAGAATGGCACAAAAATCATTGACATTGTATTGGAAATGTCTACATTTGCTTGCTTAGAAGAACAAGGATGACAATTTTGACCTAACCCGTCCGATTCGATTTTGACTCAAGTTAACAGGATCACGGGTAGGCTATTGGCTAAAAGTGGTCGACCTGATTGTTATTTTAAAAACGACATGATTAGAGGAATAAAGATGACAATTTTGACTCGGCCTGTCCGACTCGATTTTGGCCTGAGTTGACCCCATTACGGATGGGCCACCGGCTAAAAGTGGACGGCCTGACTGTTACTTTAAAAACGACATCGTTTTTTATATTTTCAAAAAAAATTATAAAATAGGTCGAGTTAACCTTGTCTGCTTGGGGCCCATCGAGTCATGGATCGATCAACTCGTGGTCAGGTTGAGCCACGGGCTGATCTATTCCAACCGTCAGGCCACGGGCTAGCCTAGCCCGTAATTCGGCTAGCTCGGACCGGTCTATTGACATTCTTACAACTTAGCCAGAAGTTAGGCTACCTCGGACTGGTCCATTGACATTCTACGGTAGAAGCAGCTTCTCTTTTTTCAACAAGGGATATGGCACAAAGACATTTGTTGGGGTGGGACGACAACTATTGTATGTAAGGTACATATCAAATTTCTCAAATTTATACTAACAATGCTTTTTTATTGCATTTTCAAAAAATACGATCATATACATTTAAGATAAAATTAAAAGTAATTTAAAATGTTTCATAAATTATTTTAATAAAATTGTAATTTGATTTTAATAATAATTTTTACTATAGTTGCTTTGATATGAGCTTAATGAAAAAACATATTTTGAAAAATATGATCAAATAAATTTTAGATAAAATTTAAACTAATTTTAAAATGTCTAATAAATCTTAAAATTTGTCTTATTAATTATTTTAATTAAATTTTCATAATCTAATTTTAATAATAGTTTTTATTTTATTTAATTTGATATGAACTTAATGATAAAATTTTAAAATTTTAAATTAAAATAAAGTATTTTTTAAATTAATCTAAAATAATAAAACACTCTTTATATTTTATAAAATCAAAAGAACACCAACTCCCTTTCTCTTAATTGCATTTAAGATAGATTAGTGATTCATTCGAATTAAGAACTTCCATCAATTAATTATTATTACTATTATTAAAATTTTTTAAAATTGAAGAAAAAAAAAAGAAAAAGGGCAAATCCGTCAAAAAGAAAGGCAAGAAGCGTTAAGAGCGGGAATTGGGACAAAATCACGCGTGAGATGGGGCACGCACTCATCATTCATCATGCTCCTTCATTCCTTCCTCCTTTGATGGTCATCATCATCATCATCCATGTTTATAATTGTGGGGTCACGCGCATCTCGCACGCGAGGAGGCATGACCAGGCACGTGCCAAGTTACTTTCAAATTGTTATTATTATTTATTAAAATAAAAGCAAAAGACAATTTTATTCCTTTTTTCAAATAATTGGTATTATTGACCGCCTACTGTTGCTAAGTCCAAGTGAAGGGTATTAAGGAGACAAAAAGTTGAATTGTTGGGTCCCACACCTTTATCACTCCCCACTGTGTCCCCACTCCACCACCTCCTTTTTGACAATTTATACATAACATCATACATACGATACAAGTGAATTTGTGTTCATACCATGGACGTTTTGGTACTTTCGCTGCACTCTTTCATATTTTTTAATTTATTTTAAAATTTAAAATATTTTAAAATAGGTCAAAAGTGGAAGATTATTTTGATTGAAATTTCTATCACGCCCTCGCGGGAGAAGAGTATAGTATAATACCGCGTTAAGTACAATTCTTCCTAGGACTGCCCAAAACACTTTGTTTCATTCCTTTCCTGTTATGTTCTGCCCCCTTCCTTTTATTTTTTCAATAAAAAGAGAATATAGGGATAGCTTTTTACTTATTCAATAGCAAAATTAAATATAATATTACAGAAAAAATATTTGAAATATATTAAATTTGTTGATAACGTACTGGCTGAGTTCGAACCGAATGTTTTTAGGATGTTATCGGCTTGATCCGACCCATTGGCTTACTTAGTGGATATAAAAACATTATATCCCAAACTAAAAATGCATCATTCATATAATGGATGATATAATGAAGTGCATAATGATCCTAGAAACTTAAATTGCAAGGTACAAGAAGCATGTGCTCTTGTACTAACAATCATAATAGTACCAAATGCCTTGGGAACCATCATAGTTCCAATGTATTTTACCTACCTCAAATGATGGTACACAAGCATTTTGCTTGTTCAAGGATCTTTCGTGTATAATTTTACATAATCTCGAGTGTTATCAGTTTAGATCAAAAAAAGTAAATAAGCAAAAATGAAGTTTTACCATAATCCAACTAACATTAAACTTAACATATCAAGTTGGATAAGCCAAATTTGAAGCAAAAACAAGAAATATGTACGGTACTATTGAATCATTGTAAAAGTTGGGGAAAAGATGTTGGCCGGATGTATTTGTGATGATTCACTTCTAAGTTAATATACCGATGATACAAAAGAAGATGATTACGTCCTGCCAACTTTGTCGTTATCTTAAGGATTGCTTTGGACAAAGGATAATAACAAACAAAGTAAATGATAAGCATGTTCAATCCTTTTCACAAAGTCAAACCAGGCAATAAAAGCATGGCTCACAGGATATGATAATAGTATACATTAAGCTGTATTAATTGGACATTAATGACACAGGATCTTGGTTGGAGAATATAATAAGTCTTGTGCAGTGTCCTGTACTGTACATCTTATGTTATGCATGAATGAATTATACTCTGTAGTTACCTACCACAAGTGGCTACAACTTTATGATCCCAAGGTGAAAAAAAGCGCGTGAAATAGCATGACAAAGATGGGTCTTATGGGTTCTGACGAGCCACTATTCTCTTACAGGTGCTATAATTGTATTGGCCTATTCAGGAAGAGCGTGCTTTGAAATGGTAGTAAATGAAAATGGTTTCGTTTTTTACAAAAGTTGAAATCTTGAAGAATGGTGAGATGAAAACAATTTCCCAATTAGGGTGTTTCAACAATGATTAAGCCTAAGGAAGGAGGAAAATTGGCACTGTTCGTGGTTTGTGGAGATACGTGTTCTGAGAAGAAGGTAGTGTATGTATGGGATGGTGGTCCAGGAGGCTAGTCTGTGTCAGGGTTCACCTGGAAACTCCACAGTGGAGAATGTTGGAGAAACACTTTAAAAATATGTTTGGTTCTTGAGAAATTGGTGGGAAATTGAAATGACTTTCTTGGATCCTGTGAGACACAAACACTGTTACACACCAAATTTATAAAGAGAAAAATAAAAAATCTGATAAAGCAAACAAGGAATGATGAAAAGTAAAAACAAAAAGAAGGGAAAAGAAACCAAGAAAACCAAAAGTATGTGGGAGAGCAGACAAAGGAGAAATACTCAGTAAAGAGAAAGATGGTGGAACTGTAGTGTAGTGTAGAGTGACACAGGCGCTTATTAACACACCAAACAGCAAGAGATGAGACTCTTGGCAGTAGTAGTTACTCTTTCACTCTCTTCTTTCTCTCTATGTCTCATTTCTCCAGCAAATAATCATTGATCATGAAACACTCTCAGTGCTCAGCACTCAAAAAAAGCATCATCATCTCTGCTCATCAAAACCAGCCTTCCCTTAAATTTGCCTCTCTTAGCCTTGCTCATCTCTCAACCAAAATCTCCATATCCTAGGTAACCATGAAACCTCATTTTCTCTTCTTTCTCTTCGCATTCATTTTCTTCTATAGACCATGGTTAGTGCTTTCGGCTACAGCCTTGCCTCTACAACTTCGTGCTCTCCTTTCTTTGAAGTTCTCGTTAAAAGATCCGCATGACACATTCCAGGAATGGGACCTAACTCCTAGCTTCTCCAAGTCTGATTCACAAGAGCCAATTTGGTGTTCATGGGTTGGTGTCAAATGCAATCCCAAAACAGGTCAAGTCACATCACTTAATCTTTCCCAACGAAATCTCTCAGGTATTATTCCAGCGGAAATCCGATACTTGAAGAGCTTACTCCACCTGAATTTGAGCAGAAATTCGTTTGATGGTCAATTCCCACAAATCATTTTTGAACTAACTGACATTAGGACACTTGATATAAGCCATAACGTCTTCAACTCAACTTTCCCACCTGGGATTTCCAAGCTCAAGTTCCTGAGACATTTCAATGCATATAGCAACAGCTTCACTGGACCACTACCAAAAGAATTGATCTTTCTACACTTTTTGGAGCAGCTCAACCTCGGTGGTAGTTACTTCGATGGAGAGATTCCGACGAGCTATGGGACTTTTCCGAGATTGAAGTTTCTTAACTTAGCTGGGAATCAACTTCAAGGGGCACTGCCACCACAATTAGGATTCTTAAGCCAGCTCGAGCACATGGAGATTGGATACAATATCATGTTCTCAGGCAGAGTACCGGAGGAGTTTGCATTGTTAACTAATCTTCAGTACATGGACATCTCGAATTGCAGCCTCTCCGGTGAGCTCCCTCAAGGAATTGGAAACTTAACAAAGCTGGAGTACTTACTGCTATTCTCGAACAATTTAACAGGCGAAATCCCAGTAAGTTTTGCGAACTTAAAAGCTCTGAAGAGTTTTGATTTGTCAGATAATGGATTATCAGGCATTATTCCAGAAGGTTTATCTTCTTTAAAAGAGCTAACCAGATTGAGCCTGATGAAGAATGAATTAACGGGAGAAATACCACAAGGAATTGGTGAGCTTCCAAACATGGACACACTATTACTGTGGGACAATTCGCTCACCGGAATTCTCCCGCAAAAACTGGGCTCCAACGGAAAATTACAATGGCTCGATGTGTCATCCAACTCGCTTACTGGTCCAATCCCACCAAATCTTTGTCAAGGGAATAAGCTTTTCAAGCTCATACTCTTCTCTAACAACTTCATCGACAAAATTCCACCTTCACTCGCTAACTGCACCTCACTGGCAAGGTTTAGAATTCAAAACAATCAACTCAACGAGTCAATCCCAAGCGGTTTCGGCCTCCTGAAGAACTTAACATTCATGGACATAAGCAACAACAACTTAACCGGCACAATCCCTCTAGATCTCGGCAATGCACCAGAGCTACAGTACATCAACATCTCAGGAAACTCATTCCACAGCGCTCTTCCAACAAATATCTGGAATGCACCGAATCTTCAGATATTCTCCGCCAGTATGTCCAAAATCGTCGGGAAAGTTCCCGACTTTATCGGTTGCAGCAGTGTGTACAGAATCGAACTGCAAGGAAACTCTCTCAACAGTACAATCCCCTGGGACATTGGTCATTGCGTGAAGCTTCTGTCCTTAAATTTAAGCAGCAACTCGCTCACCGGAATAATCCCCTGGGAGATATCAGCGTTGCCGGCGATAACAGCGGTTGACCTCTCCCACAACCTCCTCACCGGGACGATTCCCTCCAATTTCGAAAACTGCACCACATTGGAGACCTTCAACGTGTCCTACAATCGCCTAACCGGTCCTATCCCGAACACTGGTTCGATATTCCGTAACCTACATCCATCGTCGTTCTCCGGAAACGAGGGATTGTGCGGAGGCATCTTCTTCAAACCATGCGCCGCCGATACATTAGAGGCTGGAGAGTTAGAAGTACGCCGGCGACAACAGCCGAAGAAGACGGCGGGGGCTATCGTGTGGATCATAGCGGCGGCGTTCGGAATCGGACTCTTCGTGCTCGTCGCCGGCACAAGGTGTTTCCACGCAAACAATAACCGGAGGTTCATGAACGACCACCGCGAGATCGGGCCGTGGAAAATAACCGCTTTTCAGCGGTTAAACTTTACGGCTGACGATGTGTTGGAGTGCTTGTCAATGAGCGATAAGATCCTAGGGATGGGGTCCACAGGGACGGTGTACAAAGCGGAGATGCCAGGTGGCGAGATCATAGCGGTGAAGAAGCTGTGGGGCAAGCACAAGGAGAGCATCAGACGGAGGAGAGGGGTGTTGGCAGAGGTGGACGTGTTAGGGAACGTGAGGCACAGGAACATAGTGAGATTGTTAGGGTGCTGCAGCAACAGGGAGTGCACGATGCTGCTCTACGAGTACATGCCTAATGGGAACTTAGACGATTTATTGCATGGGATAAACAAGGGAGAGAACTTTGTCTCTGATTGGGTTACGAGGTACAAGATTGCCCTTGGTGTGGCTCAGGGGATTTGCTATCTCCACCATGACTGTGACCCGGTGATCGTTCACCGTGATCTTAAGCCTAGTAACATTCTATTGGACGGTGAGATGGAAGCCAGAGTAGCCGATTTCGGTGTCGCTAAGTTGATCCAGAGTGATGAGTCCATGTCTGTCATCGCCGGATCCTACGGCTACATCGCACCAGGTCAACAACAGTTCCTTCTTTTTCATTTTTAAGTATAATTCCTTTTGTTGGACTGAAACGTCCACTTCCAGTGTCAAATCCGTCAAAGACTTGACATTGAAAAGATGATAAATCTCTTTTGTTGGGTCGGGTATTAATATTTGAGTTATATTATACCAACCCATAATGATAATACCTTCTCTTTTCACTTTTATTCCCTTCTTTTCCTTTTAATAAAGCATATGGGGTAGGACTAATTAGTAATTAACCATCTTTCAAAGATAAGTGAATCCTATAGTGTCATTCTATTAATATTATGTTAATCTCGATTGCGGGTCTTTTGACTGGGTGTTGCTGAATCTGATAGGGCCCTCCATGAAATGATTCTTAATATCCTTCTATTCATTGTGCTTTTGATGGTATGATTGATTTGGTTTATGAATTTCTCTCGCAGAATATGCTTACACTCTACAAGTTGACGAGAAGAGTGATATTTATAGCTTCGGGGTGGTGTTAATGGAGATTTTAAGCGGTAAGAGATCGGTTGACTCGGAATTTGGAGATGGTAATAGCATTGTGGATTGGATTAGGTCTAAGATCAAGGCGAAGGATGGTATAAATGATGTTTTAGACAAGAATGCGGGAGCTGCAATACCGTCGGTGAGGGAGGAAATGATGCAAATGCTTAGGATTGCTTTGTTATGTACTTGTCGGAATCCGGCGGACCGGCCGTCGATGAGAGACGTGGTTTTAATGCTACAGGAAGCTAAGCCGAAGAGGAAGTTGCCGGAAAGCATTTTTGGCAGTAACGGTGGGGATAATCTGATTACTGCCGAGTGTGATGTTGAAGAAAAACCTAATGGGGAGTGTTAATATCATCAATTTTTACTACTAACTTTTTTTTATTTTTAATTTCTTTTTTTTTTCTTATTTTCAAAAGGGTGGGGCGATTGGTATAGGATATGTGATTTTTACTTTATTTTGAATGGAATTTTCAAGTGTTCTTGTTCTATTTTGTGCTTGGGACACCATATCTTTTTAATTTGGCATATAAAATTAAGAATCAATAATTAAAACTAAGAGTTATATGGTTAAACAACTTGTATTTTTTAATAAAATAGAAAATTAAAATGATTATTATGAAATTAAATAAAAAAGTATCCAAATAAAGTATTAATCTCTATTTAAGATTTAAAAGATTTAATCGATATATAAAAATATTATCCTTAATTTAAAGTTTATTTAAAAAAGAGGTTGTTAAAGAAAAATTAATTAATTAATTTTTGTTTATAAAAATTGATTATAAGTTTTTATTTTATTTTTTTATTTCAATTTTCAGATAATTATCATTTCTTTTTATAGTATTATTTAGTTATTATATATATATTTTTCGTTAAATTTCTGTTTGTTCAAGTACAAAATATACAGTCCTATATATTGAACTTAACAATTTTAACACTACATCGTTTTGTGTAATAAAATAAATAAAAATAATAAAAGATGTTATATGATTATTAAATAATATGATAACTAATAAATTCAAAATTATAAAAATTAAAACAAGATTAAATTACAAAAAAAAGGTTTAACCATTTTATATTTAAATACTTATCCTTTAATCTGATTTGGTTCAAATATAATCTTTTTATCTTCACCTTAAGCAATCACTAATAAACTAGGCCTAATTGATTTAACTGAATTTAGATTTAAGTTCAAGTACTAAAATTTAACTTGACTTAAACTTAAAATTAAAATTAACATTAATAATTTTTTAATTATAATCAATCATAGTAAATTAGTTCAAGTTTGGATCAGTATTACCTAAAATTAACAGATCTACTAAATTTAATAAGATTCGAGTTTTTACTCGAATTTAAGAACGATTGAATTCAAAATTTAACAGAACTTGAAAGAATGGAAGATTCATATATTAATTCCAAATTTTCTAATTGCATATTATTATAAAACTACAAACGGGCTAAGAATAAGATAATATATATTCCCTAAAAAAAAAAAAAGATAATATATAGAAACGATAAAAGCAGTTAGTAATTATAAGCTCTTTTTTATAAATGAAATGCATTTTGTTTGGATGAATTAAAGTGTCAGATAAACTATCATACCCGTAAGGGATGAGTCTTTGTTAGCGGGATTTGCGGAGTAGATATGAGCTATCTAACTATTATTGTATATGATCAGCTATTAACTAATTGATAAGATACGATAGCAGTAGATCCCTTCTGTTTGACTACTCATGTATATATACTGATCTCGTAAGAATGAATTATATGAAGAGAAGATCTCTTTCTTAAAAAAAAGTCTTCATGGTATCAAAGCATATCCCAACCATCTCGTATTGAAATACCTTACATCATAACTTTGTAAACCTCACACTATGTCAAACGAAACAGTCAATAGTAACCCTCACATCATTGTGAATCACGATGGTACTCCTTTTCCCATCACTATCATCCTTGACGACACTAACTACCTCCTATGGTCCCAACTCATGGAAATGCGAATCACTGCGCGCAACAAAATTGGATATTTGACTGGAGCTGCAGAGAAACCGAATCAAGGAGACCCTACATTGGTCATTTGGATCACTAACAACCAGAAAGTCCGTAGTTGGCTTATTAAAGCCATGAGTCTGACCCTTATGCGTCGGTTTATCCGATTGCCTACTGCAAAGGATATATGGGATGCTCTTGCTCGTACGTTTTATGATCCTGGAGATCAAACTATAATCTTCGAACTTAACAAGAAGTCATTTACAATAAACCAGATTGGAAGACCACTATCTGTGTATTACAATGAATTGGTTGCGATCTTCCAAGAGATCGACCACCGCACCAAAGAACAAGCAAAGTCAGTTCCAGGTGTAGTACAGGTAC
Organism: Erythroxylum subrotundum; assembly: GCA_027563845.1. Classification (NCBI taxonomy): domain Eukaryota; kingdom Viridiplantae; phylum Streptophyta; class Magnoliopsida; order Malpighiales; family Erythroxylaceae; genus Erythroxylum; species Erythroxylum subrotundum. The sequence goes on from JAOQMQ010000007.1 coordinate 20,680,748, forward strand.
ATGCAACAATGACAAGGTTACAAGTTCACATCTTTCGTGCAGGACTCGACCCTGAATTTGATCAAGTGAGAAACGAGATACTTCGAAAAGAAGCTCGACTTGATGTGGAAAGCACGTATGCATATGTTCGGAGAGAATCTCAACAACGCTAAGTAATGAATAGTGATTGAGCACCAGTTGATATTACTATTCTTCTTGCAAAACAGACACACTAGGGGCTCAACCTTGGAACTTCGAAGCCGAAAGGCCGGAAGAATGAATCTTGATATGTTCTTATTGTTGCGAGACAGGTCACTCGAAGCAGAAATGTTACGAACTCATTGGCTACCCTGAATGGTGGGATTTTTCTAAGAAGCCTAGGAGAAAAATCAATCGAAAAGCCATGAATACTCAATCTGACGACAGACCCAACTCTACTACACCTGAGCGTGACTCATTAAACCCAACTACCAGTGTAGTTCTTTAGAATGCGACTGGTAAGGAAAATTTTCCAATCTCACATAACAAATGGATTATTGACTCAGGTGCCTCGGATCACATGACGAACGATGTCGAACTATTAGCACGAGTACAACATCATTCAAAGTCACATGTATCCACAACAAATGTAGAAGAAGCAAGTATCGAAGGACAGGGCTCATGTCGCATCTCTGAAAATATAACAATGGATACAGTTCTTCTTGTTCCATCACTAGATTATAATTTAATGTGTGTTAGTCGAATCACTACTACGTTATCGTGTACAGTAACGTTTTGGCCTTCATTCTGTGTATTCTAGGACATTCTAACTCGGAGGATCATTAGCTATGGTGTTAGACGAGAAAATCTTTATCATCTAGATCTGGAACCAAATGAATCAGTACGAGCAAATAATGTGGTTAAAGATAAAACTGAAGCAGATATGTGGCTGTGGCATCATCGTTTGGGTTATCTTTCCTTTGGGTATCTCAAGAAACTGAAGCCTAGTTTGTGTTCTAAGGTGAATAATTCCAATTTCCGCTGTGAAACTTGTGAACTTGCAAAGAGTCATTGTGTTTATTCGCACCCAGTATGAATAAAAGCAATGAACCTTTTATGGTCATTCATTCTGATGTTTGGGGCCCTGTGGCCGTACCCTCTTTTTCGAATGCCCGTTATTTTATCACTTTTATTGATGAAGAAAGCAGAATAGTGTGGATTTCTTTACTTAAGAAAAAAAAGTGATGCTTTCCAAGTTTTTCGGGATTTTTATAAAATGGTGCAAGTGCAGTATAAACGAAATATTGGAATATTGCAAACAGATAATGGAACAAAATATGTAAACTCTGTGATGGCTGAACTTGCTCGTGACCATGGAATTAAGCACCAAACCTCGTGTTGTTACACTCCTCAACAAAACGGATTAGCTGAACGTAAGAATCAACAACTCCTTGAAGTGGTTCGTGCCTTACTTTTTGGTATGAATATGCCTCGAACCTATTGGGGAGAGGCTGTGAAATCTGCTACTTATCTGATAAATCGAGTTCCCTCCAGCTCCCTGGATTTCCAAACTCCACTACAAAAGTTGCAATCTCTATTAGAGATTCCGCACATACCAAATCTAGAACCTCGTATTTTTGGTTGCTCAACTTACGTCTACAACCCTCAATCTCTACGTGGCAAACTAGATCCATGTGATATAAAGTGCATTTTTGTCAGCTATTTAGAATTCTAGAAAGGTTACAGGTGCTATGACCCAAAGGCTCGTAAACTCTACACTACTTTAGACGTCACCTTTGTCGAATCTGAGCCATATTACACCGCTCATGATACTTCCCTTCAGGGGTAGAGAGATGTTGCAAATGAGAAGGGAAGTATGGAGGACGTTGACTTCGAGCACGAACTTGGAAAACTTACAGAACTACAAACCATACATGGAAAGGATGAAACTCATCCGTGTAGTGTACCAAACTTCCCAGAAGAACCAAATAAGCCCAAGATTGCCTACACCACTAGCTGAAGGATCCTCTTATAATGTCCCTTTAGCTCAGAAAGTGGAGCCACCACCACAAGTAATCTTCTTGTGATATATCACCATGTGTTGAACCGTGTGTAGGTGGGGATCTTCAGCAACAAAAGGAAGATGAAATTACTTCTACCATGATGGAACCATACTCCATGGAAAATGACCAAAATGTCAGAACCTCACAGAGAATAACGAAGCGTGTGCCGAAGAGGTAATATGAACCGAATCTGTAGGCACGAAGCAAATACCCCATATGCAACTACATTTCAACCTCTGATATCAAAATAATTGGTGGGCTCTATAATGTTCATATACCCATGAATGTACAAGAAGCTACCCATGAACTTGCATTGTGATAATAAGGCAACAATTAAGATAGCACAAAACCCGGTTCAACACGATATTATGAAGCACGTGGAAGTTGACAGGCACTTTATAAGAGAAAAGTTAGACGGTAATATCATTCAGTTTTCTTATGTACAATCACGACATCAGCTGGCAGATCTCCTTACAAAATGTAGTACCCCACTCTCGCAAGACACGTACCCGACATCTTGAGTGATGTCCGAGTACGTACCCTGTAAGGGCGGCATACTAGAACAGTCAAACACTCGAAACTCAGTACAGATTTTTCAAATTTATCATACACATATGCAGAAAACAATAATCTAATCGGGCCTACTTTTTTTTCTTAAACATTTCCATTCACAAGTGCTACCAACATTTTTCAAATCATCAGAATTTTATTAATCACTAGGGCCCATTACAGATACAAAACACTTACAATCATAATGTCATTACAATATAAATGCATTCACATGCACATTGTACAATAATTTCGGAATACATTTTTTGATATAAAAATTAATGGAAAATTCTATGCAAATGCAAACTGATCCCGACCTCTATCTCTTACTTGAATGCAGTGACTATACTCCCATTTGCCTGACGGGGTAACTCTTCTAAGCCTGAAAAATATTACAAATTTTGGGTGAGTTTTGCAAACTCAGTGAGTGACTATCCTCGATGGCTCACTCAATCATATAACATATATCAACACTTATAAACACATAATTCACATCTTTTCATTTATAATAATTTCAATCATTTAAACACTTATCATGTTTAGAAATCATTTAAACTATTTAAAACATACATATCATATGCATATGCGGTGCTCATGAGACTTACTTTCAATTATTATTGTTGTGACCCATGTTTTGAAAATCGGACAGGACTGGTCGGTTCAACCGGTGACTGGTCGGCTATCCGGTCAGGTTCACTTTTAAAAATCGATCAATTGACCGGTCGAACCGGACTGGTTCAATGTATTTTTTATTTATTATATTATTTGGTATATTTTTGTATTTTTTAAATAATATTAATATTATATATAATTAAATATAATTATTGCATAATTATGATGTCACACCGGTTCGACCGGTGATTGAACCGGTCGAATCGGACAAACCGGTGACCAGTAAGGCCTCCGGTTCGATGTCCGGTCCGGGTTCAAAACACTGGTTGTGACCGAGTGCCTATAACTATCTCGTATCTATTGTGGATACCGGACTTATTGATAACTGTCTTGTTTTTGTTAGGGATACCAGACTCATTTTACATAGTGAGCCTTTGGCTTTTAATCACATTCATATTCCGAGCTTTAAGTTCTTTTTCACTTTCTAAGCTTTAAGCTCTTTTTCGGTGGCTACTCCGATCACAACTGCTTTTATCTTTTATGTATTCATAAAATAAAATGCATCACATTTATTCAGTCAATTGAAAATGCTCAATATCATACAATCATATTCACTGTCACATTCTCATTCATATTTGTCATCTGACCCTGGTCCGACATTCAACATTATAGTTGAGAATCACTTATTCAGTCCAATTCACATTCAAGGATTTTCACATGTATCAAACTCCTCGGACATTCAATGTTCGGAATTAGAACAATCACAATCACATTTCATAATCATTCAATCCATATTACCTAAACAAAACAATTAGAAAAGTAAGACAATCTAGGTCAACTCATAGTACGCTTCAGATTAGCATTAGCTTTCATGATCTGGAAACATCTGGATGCGGACGTTTATCCTGCACATTAACATTATGCAATACACACATTTCACACACACATTAATAACTTAACACAATTATAAGTATTCATTTATGCACAATTGTATATATGGACTATATACAATGCATGCTCAATGACAATCTCATGTATATTATCAAATTTCATAACTTAAGCACATTATCATTTTTAGCAGTATTTGTTCTCATAATATCAAATTCTTATTCACTTTTACTTGATACCCATTACTCATCTCCTTTGAATCACAGCTACAATCATATGAACATCTTTCATTCCTATTATATTCATGCCTTTGGTACTTTGAGAACAACAATTCATTCACTAATGTTATTCTAACATTATATGATCATACAAGATCCAAACTCACATTTCTTCTTATAATATCTCCAAAATTCCAGACCTTCGGGTCAATTTTTCATGAACATTTTGACAAGGAAAATGGAGTAATTTGGCAACACTTCCTTATAGAAAGTTGTTCTCCTATTTCTTAAGTTTCTAATGACACTAAGATCATACAATTTGATTCAGTATTCCGAAAGTTACACTTTGAATGTTTCGGATTATTCTTAAACTGAAACAGTACTCTGTACTCAACTTCAATTCAGATTCTAAAATTCTATAGACATAATTAAAATTCTATTTCTTCATAAAATTTGTAATCTTATGTCTCTAGTTTACTCTAAATCTAAGAATCATTCAATTTGGATAACTACAGAACAAGTTATGGCTAAAATACCGAAGCATGTTCAGTGAAAATACTCCAGTCAAGAAATTCCAGAATTCCTCATCAATTTCGTCCCAAATTCATCAATCAATCTCCTCCGAATGATTTCAGATGGCTATAATTTTTGGTGGAGATGAAGAACAATGTGTTACGAGTCTGTGGGTTCAAAAATCAAGTCATTTGGAGGTCGGAAGAGGAAGTTATGGTCAAAAGAATAAGGGATGTTTGAAACTGTCCACTTTCATTGCACCTTCATTGTACACGATTGTGCTTGTGCACGATCGTGCAATTCCAATTGATCCTCCATTGTCACGATCGTGTTTATGCACGATTGTGCAACCCCTTCATGACCGCTTAGAGTCTCGATCGTGCTTGTGCACGATCGTGCACTACCTTTTATTCCAACTTCTTCCACCTCTTTCCAAAACAGACTTCTGGGTCAATTTTACTCGGTTATTTTGACAATGAAAATGAAGAAAATTCTTCTAAACAATTGTTCCTTTATGTCGTAAGTTTCTAATGAAACTAATTTCATGCAATTTGGTTCAATATTCTGCAAGTTATACGAAAAAAAACTACAGACTGTTCCCAAACCATGACATAATCCAAAAACTCAACTTCAAGCTCAATTTTGAAACTCTTAGAGACATAATTAAATTTAGATTTCTCATGAAAACTATAGCCACATGTCTCTAGTTTAATCTGAACTTAAAATCATCCCATTTGGATGTCTACAGATCAAGATATAGCTAAAATATAGATGCATGTTTAGTGGAAACATTACAACTATCATACTCCAGAAATTCTTCTTTCACTTTTTCAAGATTTTTAACTCCTACATTTTACATCTAACACATCTTATGCATAAATCATCTTTTCTCCTTCATTTCCTTTTCATTCTCAGCTCATTATCATCCACAAACAAATCAAAATTCATTATTACTCATAAACATCAAAAACAGATTCTCATTTGTCCACTTGCCCATTTGTCCAATTCCTAAGGCTTTAAACTAGATTCTCATTTAACTAGTTCAATCAGCTCCAAATTTTACTCCAATTGTCTCTAATTTTTTAATGAATTTTTCTCACGAATTCTAAAGTCATCTATAAAATTCTTCAATATCATTTGACTCTTATTTCTATTTCCATTTATCAATTGACTTGCCACTTGACATTTTTCTAGTCCAAAAATATGCTTAAATTTTGGAAAATTCACATATTTCACCAACAATTCTAAGTCAATAAATATACTCTTTAAATCAAATTTTCAACATAAATAAACCACAATTCTCAATATAATCATATTTACAATTCAATGATACCCGAAAAATGTCAATGAATGCATGTACAGTTCATTGTAATGTATGCAATAATCAAATTCACATGTGTGTATGCTAACATTATGCATGAGCATGAAATGCATTTTCCTAATCTCTCATTGATATTTTCTCAATTACTGAAGTCTTGGGTTCTAACTTTTAGTATGGAAACGGGATGTTACACAAAATCTGTCACCACGAATGCTTTCCATGACGCATTGGACAAGTTGGGCATAAAAGATGTTCATGCACAACTTGAGGGGGAGTGTTAGTGGGATACGCGGAGTAGATATGAGCTATCTAACTATTATTGTATATGATCAGATATTAACTAACTGATAAGATACGATAACAATAGATCCCTTCTGTTGTACTACTCATGTGTATATACTGATCTCATAAGAATGAATTATATGAAGAGAATATCTCTTTCTAAAAAAAAGTCTTCAGTTTTTCATTTAAAAAACCACTTAACTTGATGAAATGTGATTGAAGTGAATAGTTACGTTTATTTAAGAGAGAGCTACAATTATTTTTATAATATATAATAATTATATGAGCATTATCAAATATTTTAAGTTTAGACAAATCTTAAAAATTAAAGTGTAATTTTTGTGAAAAACACTATAAACATTCTTTTATCAATGAGCAATGGCCTTTTTAGTGATAATAATCAATGTTCTTGAACTCTAACCGAAAGTTAAATCAGTAATACAGGAGATTTAAAGTTTAAAAGGAACTGATATTACACCGTTATAAAATCAGTTAAATATTAAATAAAATTAAAAAAATTTAACATGGTTGAAAAAGATTATCCTTACTTAACGAAAAAATTAAAGTTTATTTTAAAAAGAGATTGTTAAGTAAAAATTAATCCGTTTATTTTGATTTATAAAAATTGATTAATTTACAAAATTTGGTTGAATAATTAATAAATTGATTGATTTTTAATAATAAAATTATTAAACTAAATCAAATTCAAAAATTGAAAATCAAATAAAAAATTGACTGATTCAAAATTTTCATTGTTAAACTGGTCGATCTGATTCAATTTTTAAAACGTCAATAAGAATGAGATCACCTTATATATATATATAATGTTTTTTAAATACTAATATTATGTATTTAATTTATAATAATAATGTAATTATCTAAATCAACACAAACTATTCGAGAAGTGATTCCGAGTGAAGACTTACCTTATTAATCAAACCTATTTTACCTGATATGTTTGGAACATTTATATCATACATTAACCTGGAGACTATGTAAATTTGAGAGTTATAAAGAATATTGATTATTCTTCTTAAAATTACACAAAATTGTCAAGAAACCACTCAAATTAAAGATATAAACATTGAATTAAAATAATCTTTAATATTTTACTCTGGAAACCAAAAATTAATTTTAAAATAATAGACAATTTTTCTTTGGTTAAATTCAATCTCACTTATAGAAGAATTTGAACCCCAAGACACATTAATATAAGTTTATCACCAAAAATACTGTAGCGCCCCAAATTAGGGGTTAGAATATTAAAGGAATTCAGTACGTTTTATGTTTGCTATTCGAATATTGCTAAATTGTGCATAAGCATTTTGGCATGCATTCATGACATTTTCCGGGTAAATTGGTTTAATGAAACTTCAGATTGATTCGGACTGTATTAATATAATTTTAGTAATTTTTGTATACTTCGAATATTTTTAGAAATTGTTGGTGAATT
>JAOQMQ010000007.1:20688704-20710338 GCA_027563845.1 Erythroxylum subrotundum
TAATATATGTGTGTGTTTGAATTTCTAAATAAGATAAATGTCAGTGTGATGTTTGGTTTCGTTTGTTCTGTCTTGGGTGGCATCCATATATCCTCCCAGGGGGTATTTGAGTGTTACAAATACTCAGTTACTCACCAATATTTTCAAAACCGAACCAAAAGTTAAATCAGTAAGATAAGATGTTTAAAGTTTAAAAGGTTCAATTGGTGTTAGATAATGATAAAATAGAATAAAATTAAAATTTTAAAATATAATTGAAAAAAATTGTCCTTATTCATCGAAGAAGTTAAATTTTAATTGAAAATTAATTAATATATTTTATTTATAAGAATTTATTAATTTATAAAAATTGACCAATTAATTAATAAATTGATTAGTTTTCAACAACAAGAATTTGAACCGATCGAAATCAGTTGGGTTTTTATTCATTGTTACTCACCCACAGTGACCAAAAATAATTTTAAACAAATTATGATAGAAAATAAAATAACGGCAATAATAGAATATAATCTGATTCCAACACTAACCATAATACATCCAAATTACAAAATTACAAAGGTGAAGAAAAGTAGAATAAAAGAACAATGGAAGGAAAAAGCGCTGATAAATTATGTAATTTTAGCCTAAATAATTTGAAAGATCACAAACTCATGAATTATGATAAATGTAAATATAAGAAATTGAGATAAGAGAAAAAACACAACTTGCAATTAAAATAATAATCTGGTTAAAAATATAAATTTAAAACTAGAGAAAGTAGATAAAACTATTAATTACAATAATGGTAAAAAGCAAAATTTAAAATTTTGCATTATTTGATAGATTATATCAATGTTTTAAAAATTGATTAATAGGATTTTTTAGTAAACTAATCAATTTTTTGATTAGTTTGTTAATTAATAAGACAATTTTTGTAAATTATAATTTATTGATTAATCCGGTAATTTTTATAAATTAATAAATTTTTATAAATTAAAATAAGTCGATTAGTTTTTCTCAAATACTCTCATTTTTAATTAAATTTTAATTTTTTTATAAGTAAAATACTCTTCTCGATTTTATGACGATATAATATTGGTTGAACGTTAAATATTGAACTTTCGGTTCAATTTTTAAAATATTATATTATATATCTGTCGAATAAAATTTTGGCAAAAAAAAAGTTGCATGATGTAAGACAACATGCAAACTAATTGCTGAAATATGGAAATAAACAGCATTAAAAAATAAGAATACTATCCCCAATTAAATCTTCTCTAACAAAGTAGAACCAAATCTCTGTTTGGTAAAGAAATAATTTGAAGATTGCAATTTTTTGTTATATACATAAATAGAATGAAGTAATTTCTGCAATTGGAAATAACGAAAACACGAAAGAAAAAATGCTTTAATTCTATCAAGAAAGACTTCAAGAGGCCGAGTGCTGATACACGAGCTTGTAGCTTGTCATGGAGTTTTAGTTTCAAGCGACAGATTCCTGAGAAAGTGATGGAAAATGTCACGAGAATCTCTTATGCTTGAAATGCTGCAAGTTTAGCCAAAGTAACCTCAGTTTCAGGAGCTTCTGGGGCTGGTAAGTTGAGATCAAAGAACTTAGCAGATTTCCCATAACTTGTAGGATTAGGTAAAAAGTGCACCTTCTTATGTCCACCGAGTGCTTGACCTGACTCAAAAACTCTGCTGCAATATGGACACTTAAACAATCTTCCCCCACTTTCTTCTTCTTCTTCTTCTTTATCATCATCATTATCATCATCTTCTTCTTCATACTCATCCATTTGGTTATGGAAGCTTTTATACTCACGTCTTGCCTTTGGTTTTGACTTGCTAGTAACAAGGTTTTTGATTTTACTGTGATTTGCTTTGTGCCCACCAAGAGCCTGATAAGAATTGAACGATTTCCTACATGTTTCACATCTGTACTTACCAAGTTGAAGTACAGATTTTCTTTCCTTGACATGAATTTCATCTTCTTCGAGACTTGTATCGTCATCATCATCATAACATTCATCGTCTGGAGTTGCATCAGTTCTGTTGTTAAATCTTCGTACTGTTGCTTTAGCTTTCATGTATTGCTCTACTATGTCTATATCTAGTTTCACATCTTTTACTTTTCCATAACTAAGCATAACTAACCATAACGCAGCATCTGCATCATCAACAGCACTAAACCTACTGGATACAGAATTTACCCGTTTCGACAAGGTCCTCTTCCTCGGATATTCAATTTTGTTTTCTCCATCATCACCAACACTGGTTTTTGATAAATTATTAGGTGGTACGTGAGCCTTGCTTGGAACAGGGTGATAGTTCTTTGAAGAAGATAAAGACGAAGACTGAGACTGAGACTGAGACTGAGACTTTGAAGTTGGGTTTTTTTCAGGCTCTCGCGGAGGAAGAGGATGAACTGTTTTCGACCCTTTTGGAGGAAGAGGTAGCTTAGCTAAGTGAGATCTCATGTGGCCTCCCATGGCTTTTCCATTGGCAAAGCTTCTGTTGCAGATCTTGCAGGTTTGGTTGGAGTCCATGGTTGAACTGGAAGAGACAGAAGTTGCCTGCTTGACAGGGCTAGGTTGATGTTTATCTGCAACATATTGCTCAGAAACAGATTGAAACTTAAAACAAGAGTAGGTGAGATCTTGAGAAGTCCTCTCATCTACAAAAAAGGAAAAGAAGAGAATCCACACTGATTGTGATACTTACCATACAAATGAGAAAGAGTAATATTATAGGATATTATATATATAAGAATAAGACTCTTTCATATTTTGTCATGCATAATTATTTTCTTTTCGTGTATTTTTTTGAAATTCTTTTTTAAGTAAATAATAAATAAATCAACGTTTTTGGAGAACTTCATTGGATTTCCTAAAATCACAAGATATAGATTGTTATTTGCCAATTCTCATTAGGTGGGTTAGGTATGAAGTTTTAATCCATATTGAATTTAGGTCATAAGATGATAAAACCCTAACCCTAACCCCCTGTTAGGTTATGATATTCCACTAAGAACATTAATTTTCAAAATTTCTAAATAATATACAAAGTGTTTCTAAATTTCGAATAATCTAGTTATACTTGAAAATTTTTGTTATCTAGTATTTAATGGGATTTAGCTAAATGTGACTTTTAGCAAATTAAAAATTGTAAGATATGATTGAAAAAGATTGTTCTCATTTACTAAAGAATTTAAAGTTTAATTAAAAAATAGATTATTAAATAAAAATTAATTGATTTATTTTAGTATATAAGAACTTATTAATTTTCTAAAATTGACCGATTAATTAACAAATTGATCAAATTTTAACAACAAGAATTGCTAAATTAATCGAACTAGAAAGTTGAAAACTGAATAAGAAAGTTAGACAATTCAAGGTATTTACGATTGAACTAGTCAAACTGGTTGATTTTTATAGTCGAACTGGTTGATTTTTTAATCATTGACTTTTACTAATTTAATTAGATTAAGGAGAATGAAGTATCTTAATTTTTGTATAATAATTAATAATTTTTAATTATTAGTAAATTTTAGGGTTCTTCACAAACTTTTTTATTTGTTGGTATTTAGTTATTAATATGTTCTGCTTATGCATAAGAATAAATTGTAAATTTAAAAAATTAATAGAACCTATGAAGATGAAAAATAACATATCTTGGATTTTTTAAACCTAATTTAGAGAGATATAATTAAGGATATTTCTTGTTTGAATTTAAGTTCAAAATATGAGACCCAATCCTAAAGTATCATAAGAATCTATCTATTATATTAAGACTAACATCCTGATAATTTTTGATATTATGAAGTAATATTAAGGTGTTCATAACTTTTAAAACTAAACATATCATAAACATTGTTTATTAAATTTAATTCTTGACGTATATCTTACCTTTATTAAATAATTTAATATAAGAGTGTACCATATCCATTTAATTATGAAAATTTACAAATTTTAGTTTTGTTTATAAGGGCATATAACAAAAAAATTAAAAGGGTAAAAGATACAAACTTTTCTTGTAATTTAAGAAATATTAAAAAATTCCCGATCTTTAAAATTCTAAAAAAAAATTATCATTTAACTTTTTTCATAAAAGCTTCTCTTTTAGATTTAAGTTTAAAAATACCTACAAAACATCAAATATAGAATAATCAAATGTAATTTATCTGACAATTCAACTTAACTCTTAAATTTGAAATGTTATAATTAAATCTGATTCAAATTAATAATTTATTATAATTATCTTATATTATTAATCTGTGTCAAATTTAATTGGTTCGAAATTAAGAGCTTATTTAAGTTATCATATTAATAATATTTGATTAGTTTACGTCTGATGCTTTTGGCCAAAATTTAGGAGAGAGATTTTTTTAAAAAGTTAAAAATTAGTTTTTTTTTCAGAATTTTAAAAAATTAGAGGATTTTTCTAAGATTTCTTAAAATACGAGAGACATGTGTCTTTCATCCAAATTAAAAATTTGAAGTTAAAAATTGAAATTACATTAATCTTTTAATTCTAAATTATTTGGACATAATTGGACACATGTATACAAAATTTTAGATAAATATAATTAATAATGACTTTACTGTAATCATTATATTTTGGTGCCAACTAAATAAATTATCCATACACTTATAAATTATTTAATAAGTCAACCATTCATAATACAATTCAATTTAAAACAATTAGTTGTGAATTGTGAAATAAGAGTGTTGGAGCCATTTTTAAAGATCCTGAAGCTGTAAGGGAAAATTCTTTGTTCAGGACTCCCAGGGATTGATCTTGAAAAAAATGGAAGAGGAAGACAGTTTACGATTATCGACAACTTTCAGAACTTGTTCAATCCTTTCCAGGTGCAAATCTTGTTCTTGATCTGCGACCAGGGTTGATTTTGAAGTTTCTGGAGTTGGATTCTGAAATTTTCCAGGGTGAATATACATTTCTCCAAGCAACTCACGCCATAAATTTTCCAGGATGAATATACACCAGTTCTTGCCAATACCCGTTTCAGGAATGTGTTTCCTGAAAGTGAAAAGCGAAAATGGCTGCACTGTAAACGAATCCTATTAACAGTTCTTATTTACTTCTTCTTCTAATGAGACAGAAATAACTCGTTCAGACATTGAAACTTAGCAAAGCTAAAACAGTACAGAGGATGTTATCATCATCTACTGTTCTGTTCTTCGTATCTGATGTCGGGCAAGTTGCTGTCAGAATTAGACAATGACGTGGTTGCCTTTTTTATTGAAATCTTACTAATTTAATAAACAAAACAGATCATTAGTTATTAATAGTTTGCACTAACTAGAACTCCAAAACAGGCTGTTTGGCAATTATTTCATATGACATATTTATTCTTTACCAAAAAATAATGTTATTAACTAATAAATATTTATTAAAAAAAAATTAATAAACATTCACACTTACGTAGAGTAACTTATAAACATCAATTTCATTTTAAGTAATTTCATCAAAAAAAGTTTATTATTAAAATGAAAAGAAAAAAATAATTGCAAATAATATCAGGTTAGACTGAATTATAAAGATAATAGAAAGCTATTATAATTTAGAAGCTTAAAAATGCATAAACGAGCAGTAATTCTTTTGCGTTGATAACTACAAGGTACTATCAAATTTTGATATTTCACTCCAAATTACATATAATATCATAACAAGTTTTAACATGTCTTCCTATAATAGGAACACATAAGATCGTTATATCAGAAAACTAAATAAAAAACATTCATACTTGTATAGAGTAAGTTACATCATCCGTAAAGTTCCAGACTTAAATAGAGCAACCTGTAAAAACCTAACATCAACCCATCTGCGTAGATAACCAACCAATCTAAACGTAGTTCAATTGGACATGCAAAATACATACCAATAAAGTTAGGATGCTTTACAAGCCAAGTAACTGCAGATCTTGATATAGCTTGGCGCATTGGTGTGTTTCAGCAGATCTTGATCTTGATCATTCATTTATGTTTTTCAGTAATTTGTTTTGCCATGACACTGAAGTTGTTCATCATAGAAAATTACACACAATAATCCTACTCTGTCTTGGGTCATTTAAAACATGAACAGCTCACAATAATACAAAAGCTGAAGCAAAGAATAATACCTCTAAGATAAAAGTGAGAGATAGGAAAAGGAAGCAGAGGAGGTGGTGCGTGGACGAAAGGGAGGCTGCTGGTGCGTGGGTCTGCTGGTGCGTCGTCTGGTCTGCTCTGCTGGTGCGTGGGAGAAGGCGATCGTCTGCTGGTGCGTCGGAGAAGGCGGTCTGGTCTGCTGGTGCGTGGGAGAAGAGGAGAAGAGGGTCGGCTGCTGTGATAGGGTTGAGAAGTTGTGGGTATTATTGGGTTTCTAATGTTAAAAACGAAACCGACAGCCTTTAGATTTCAATTCACGTGGTTTATCGCGTGGATTCAATTTACAAAGGGAGGTGGGTTTAAACCCACACATGAATTGAATTCATGCCAAAAAGATTGTTCCAAACAAGTGAATTGAATTCAATTACAAGTTTGAATTCAATTCCTTGTGTTCCAAACAGGGTGGTTAAGAAGTTTAATAAAGGTGAAGATGACGAACTGAGCGTGTGACACAGAATTTGGAAGATGACAAAAGACGATGGATTTGCAGCAATATCAGATACCCACCTCGGTGACATCGTCGGGATTAAAGATGGTGAAGAAGAAGATGAAGGAGGGTGCTCCGATCACTCCAAGATTGCGTCTTTTCCTGGCGTCAGTTTCTCTTCCCGCAATGCCTCCTCCAAATACGATTTTGTCAAGGTCTTTTGCGGGGATCTCTATTCACTTTATTGGGTCATTATTTTGCTTGTAATTATGTTAGATTACAAACAGACCGCCATTGTTTTTAATGGCTTGGTGTTGATTTGACAGGTAAAGGTGTGGTTGGGTGATAACGCCGATCACTACCACGTTCTATCCAGTTCGCAAAGGTAGTCCACCAATTTGCAGTCTACCTTGCAAAGAAACCTCTTTTCTTCTATTTCTTTGCGTTATTGGAACATATCATCAAATAAGTTTGTTCTTTGTCTCTTTAATTAGCAGAAGTAATGTTTCCCTCCTAGGTTTGGCTGGTGATCTAAAGAAAGCTATGAAAGATGGAAAGCCAATTATAATTGAGGTTTGGACATGGTTTTTCCTTGCTCTTACCACCATTGGCACATTACGTTTGCTTTTATGAGAATTTGCGACACATATACTTGAAATGCGAGCCTAGAAACAACAGGAACAGAACCTTCGGATGCATTTCTTATTATTACCATAGTGTAGCACTGATCTAGTATTTTGTGTTATGAAAATTAAAATGCTGTCAGTTCACCATATCTTGCTCAACAGAGTTCAGATAAATATGGTAATGTTGCTCCATTTTTTTTGACTGATTTACATTTTCTCTTGGAAATGATAGGGAATATATTTGGACCCGAGCATTTATCTAATGGATGAGATAAATCAGTCACCATCTAACAAGTCAGAAATGAATAAAGAGAAAAGCCTGGTATCTCTCATCACAGTTGGTGATGATCCTTCTACACAAATCGATATTAATTCTACAAGTGTTGGTGTCCCTGATGATGAAAATGGCAA
Organism: Erythroxylum subrotundum; assembly: GCA_027563845.1. Taxonomy (NCBI): domain Eukaryota; kingdom Viridiplantae; phylum Streptophyta; class Magnoliopsida; order Malpighiales; family Erythroxylaceae; genus Erythroxylum; species Erythroxylum subrotundum. Next base: position 20,696,318 of record JAOQMQ010000007.1, read on the forward strand.
TTTTGCTGATACTCATTTAAGCTCAGAAGGGATATCTGGAGATCAAATGAACAAATTTCTGGATTCCCAGGAAACTATTGATAGAGCCACAGGTATTTGCAGACATGAAGGTTAGCCTTACTAAGGATTCCAGGGATATTTTCAATAATCTGCTTGACAGGCTACAGATATAGTAGCATGTTTTGAAATTTTTGGGAAATCTGCAGAGAGTGTGATGTTCAGGTGCAATTTTTCTTTTAAAACTTCCTTCTCTTAACATTGATGAGGTCATTGGTGCTTCCTGATCATGCAGGTGAGCTTGTTGAACATCCATCAGGAAATTGGAATTATCCAATGAAGAAAGGAAAATATGGTGCAGAACCAATAATCATACCCATAGCTCTAAAGATGGCTGAGTTTGATCATAAGGTTGGTTTCTTTTTTATTCACCGTGGCCAAAGCTTAAGCTCAGGTTTCTCTTTCTCCTCAATTTTTTCATTTTTCCCGTGCAGGCTTTACTCGAGGAGTGGACCTCAATGCGTATGCTTAATGACAAATGCAAAGTCAAAAGCCAGGAGAGGTTGATTGCCAATTTGAAAACAATTCAGGATTATCTGTGCTCTTTTGAGTCTCAGGTTTGCTTATTATATTATTCACGTCAGCATCTCTTATCCTTCTGTTAGCTTAGTAAAGTAATGATATACATTAGAACACGGATTGGTTTCGGGTTAAGTATATCTGTAGACTTCCATCAAATTGAGCAGAAAGTATATGCATTTTGTCTTAGTATCGTTACTTTCTCCATACTTGTGGGAATGCCTGTCACAATTTGCAATTATTTCAGTTTGGAATTCAGAAGTCTCTTTAAACCTTCTCATTCTGTAATCATCCCTACAAGTTCCTTCATTCTTTTGGATGATCAGGGTCTAACAGTTGTCAACATCTCAGCAACAACATTCCCTCAAACACTAGATTGGCTGCATGGTTATCTTCTTCAGGTATCTATGTCATTGATATCCTTTCTTTTGCTGTTCTTATCCAGTCTATTATGTTCTCTAATTCTTTTCTCATCTTAATCGTGCAGCGGATCGAGCAAGGAATTTCATCAGATTCCAGTGAAAATAGTAGGCAGCATTCTCAAGATTAGATTACCTTCAGATGTTAGCCCAGCATTGACAGGTAAAAAAAAGAAAAGGATCTTCAGCAATTTGCTTCATTTTGCTTGTTTCCTAAATGCTGCTGCATCATCATCAGGACTAGCTTCGGCGTTCCAGGTGCTCAGCTTCCGAAGTAAGTTGGATACTGTGTTGTTATCTTCATAGATTTTACAATCAACTAATGTAGCTACTCCATAAATGTATATACACCGTCCTTATCTAAGTGATGCTGTTGTGAATTGAACCGGAAAGTCTTGTTGATCCCATTTGACCCTTTAGACTGGACAAAAGATGTATATACTTTCTTTACAAGTTACATTCACTGTCCGTGAAGACATTGGCGTACATGATTGTTATGTGCCTATGCTTGGGATCGAGTCTAAGGACGATTATCAGAAAAGTTAATCTCTTTCCCCTTATTTACGTTGGTTCCCTTCCTTGCAGAACCTATTTTTGATGATGAAAAACTGGCAGCACTTGTCAAAGACAAGGTCTGCCAAGATTGGCGAAATTACTCTACTCCTAATTAGCTAATTTTTATGATCACTTCTTCCTTACTTTATTGCATAAGGTAATAACCTTATATAGGCAAAGGAACATAAAAGTTCTACCTAAACTAGGACTCCTGGAAAGACTCCTATTTAAGTTGTTTTAGGACTCTTAGAAAGACTCCTATTCAAGTTGTTTTTATTAACATAGCTATAACAGAAACTAGTGCAGAAATAATAGGGAAATAATAGACTTCTACTAAAAATAAAATACTCCCTAATAGACTCTTAATAAAACACTCATACTCCTCTAATAGATTCCTAATAAAACACTCATCCATATCAATGATATATCATTTTTCTGATATAAGATGTGAAGAGGGAAAAGATAAGGCACACATATAATACAATGGATATTGCTAAGTCAGCCATTTATAGGCTAAGCAGATGCTAGAAACACTTCTAGATACAACTATATTTCATCGTCCCACAGATCTTCAAGTGTCCTGTAAGGACTAGTTGTGTCGTTGCAGAGAAACTCTCCTCTCATGGTCTTCATTTCCTCCAAGTTATCTATCTCAAGAATGTCTTGGTCATCGACCATGACATCAAATGCTCCAATGTTTTCCTTCATTCTAGTCTGATTGAAGCTCTTCACTATCACGCTTGATCCCTTAGACAACCCCCATTTCAGAGCAACCTTCACATCAACATTGAAACATACCGAGTTAGTCAATGACATTGATGTGAGCTTAGGTAAAGGTCAAAAAAAAATTCATTCCATTACTGTGTACCTGAGCAGGAGTTGCACTGTGCTTGTAAGCTATGGATTGTATAATTGGATTATCGACCACAGCCGTAGAACCCCACGAATTTCCAGGACCACCAAGTGGTGAATATGCACTAACATGGATCCTGTACGCTGCACATACATCTCTCAGCTTGCTTTGTCTCCACATTGGATGCATTTCCACCTGCATTACACCATAAGATATGAATTATACATCAATTTCAACTAGGCTTTTTGTTGGACTCAGGGCTCGACATGGCCTGAACCCGCCTAAATTTTGGCCGAAGCCGGAAAAGTTGACTGTAATGGGTTCGGATTTGAACTTTTAGAAAGCTTCATTCGCTGTTTCTATGTCAGATTCCTATCTGATTAAGATGGTAAACTACCTGATTGACAGCTGGAATTACTGAAGCGATTTCCGACAACCACTGAATCTTCTTGCTGGAGAAATTGCTAACACCAATGCTTCTACACAAACCCAGCTCCAAACATTTTTCCATTCCAGCCCATGTAGACTCTAAGTCCAACTCCTCAAAATCTTCTTCATTAGGCACAGGATAGCAAACCCATGGCTTAAATTTCACTGGCCAATGCACCAAGTACATGTCCAAGTATTCCATGCCCAAGTTCCTGTAACATTAAGTAAAGAAACACAAGAGGCGAGTTAGATATGTTTATGCAGATGGACAATGTTTAGCTCAATCCGAGATTGCCAAGTCCATAACAAAACCAAAACTAGAGAAAAAAGGAAGAAAAAGATCAGTATATACCTTAGAGTTCTCTTGAGTGCTGCAACTGGATCGCTGTGGTCACTGCTCCATAGCTTAGAAGTCAGAAAAACATCGTCCCTGTCAACTACTTGATTATGAATTGCCTCTGTCAATGCACTTCCCACGGCCGGCTCTGAGCCGTATATCTTTGCCGTGTCGAAATGCCTGTAACCCATCTGCACGATTAAAAACTTTGGATTCATGAGTTAAAAGCACAATCCACAACTGTGATTTTGTGTATGCTGTGCAATCTGTAGCTATATATGCATGCAGGTTCTTGTTAACCGTTATATATAGCGGTAATCTTGCTAATCCAAGAGTTGATAAAACGAAAAGAGCTGCGATGCCTTGAAGGGTAAGTTCTTAGCCCCATAGAGCAGGAAGTCTAACCAAAAAAAAGCAACAACAAGGGTATGTGTGTATATGTAACGTACCTTCAGAGCTGCATGGACGGCCTGTTTTGTTATTTCTGTGTCATTTTCAAAGGAATAAGTGCCAAGTCCAATTACTGGCATTGTAATGCCACAGTTCAAACGAACTTGGTAGCTCCTCATTTTCACTAGTTCTGGCCTTTTGTTCTACACCTTCCCTTTCGAGTTTCGAGTACTTAACCTATCTCTACCTGCAAACTATTTATACACCTGAACTCTCAAGTCAACTTCATTAACTACTTTTTTTCTTCACCTACATCACTGTTTTGGTGTTGTGATTCACAATTTTCAATATAATATATAATAAAGATGTGCACAAACTTGGGATCTTCCACGTCTGTGGGGATTTTAGCAATCATTTAAAGGGAAGTATCTTATAGGGAAATTAGTTGCATGCATTCAATGCCTCCCTCAGTGTCTGTCAAGTTCAGGAGTTATAAGAAACCTGTAAAACTATGATTTTCTTAATGGGTTTTCATGACTTCCAACTAAAAAGAAATGATTGTTCTTGAAGAAAACAATTATGTTTTGACATGGAAAGAAGTCAAAGCAGCTTTTATACATTGGAATCAGATTGTATCTCATTCTAGTTTGTTGGTTGACTTTCCCCAAGAAAGTCAATTGGAGGAAGACATTAATAAGTACCTGTTATCTATTGCTTGTGATGCATGCAATTTGCTTTTATTAATATTTGGTCGGCATTTTTTTTTGCCGCCTAAGTTAAGTCTTCTTTTTTCTTGATTTGTTATTTTTTCCTTTAATATTCAAGTTAAGTTAAAATAATGAAGTCAATGTCGTTTTAATGTTCCCTTTTTTTATGCAATTTTATTTATTTGTTTTATTGGGTTAGAATATGTGAAGAGAGGGCACGGCCAATCTCTATTAATATAAAAATTATAAGTATTTTTCAAAGAATTAGAAATACTTTTAAGAAGTGTGGAACATTGCTAGATTATCTAACATAAAGCAAAAGTTGGCAATTTCCTTTAGAATTGACAATGAGTTAGGTCGGACCGGATTGGATTTTTTTAATAGCCATAAGCGGGGCATGAAAGTTAAACTCGATTCGATTTCAAGTTGAACCAAAAAGTTCAAGATTAATGAGATTTTAATCTAAAATTTAGGTTTCAAATTAAAAGTGAGTTTCGATCATGTATGCAAAATTTGAATTGAGACAAATCTTTCATTTTGAAGTTTAATTTTTTTATTTAGACTCAAAATTTAGTTCTTTGTATCTTTTTTCTATTTATTTCAATTATCAAATCATACACCAAAGTAGAATATATATATATATATATATATATATATTGAAATAACATGCAATATATATACCAAATAAAGAGAACTACTTTGAGAAAGCAATAGTCCACAAATTTTTAAATATAAAAATAATTGAAAAATTTTGTGAGAAGTTGTAAAAATTTAATTTTCTTAAAAAATTAAACTTTTTTAGTTCAAATATTTCTATTTATATATAGTTAATATTTCTTTTGTTTTATAACAATAAAAACATATTTTAATCCCACCTACTCCATAACTAATAATTAGCTCCTCTACTGGCTAAGTTGGTAATACAAGTTTATATTAACTCTATAAATAAGTTTATAATACTCTATAAACTTAATAAGATTAGGCAAAGAGCTTCATAACTGGACAAGTAAGTATTATAATTTCAGATGTTTGACATACTCTTCTCTATATCACTACTTTAAATAAGCACATATAACTAACTAGCCGTGTTATATACTACATTGTAGGAAACACTTGTTTATTGAGTAAAGTCAACCGGCAAGCACCAAATATAACTAAAAATAAAAGTACCCTAAAAAGACCAAGTAAACTAAAAATAAAAATACCAATAAGACTAAGTAAACTAAAAATTAAAATACCCAATAAGTTACCCAAAATAATGTCATATTTATCGGGAGATCAGTAAGGTTTTTTAAATCTTTCATATCGAACCTTTAGACTCGAGTTTAACTTAAAATTTGATTAAATTAAACTTAATCATTAACTTCGGTTTAGATAAAATCAGGTTGGGTCGGACTTGACCAACTGCCATCCCAACCGAACAGGTCAGGAGCCACAACAAAGAATTTGGGGAACTTTCGAAGAAAATAGCCAGGAGTAAAGTTAACCGGCCGGTTGAATGTTAATTGAGAGTGGCACAGGATCTTAACGATTGTCAAGAGTCAAGACATGTGAAATTGGATTTTTCGTGTTCCAATAGTCTTGGAAGTACAATTCCCTCACTCTGGCACTTGCACAAGTTCTTGTCCTTGTTTTAATTTTATTTGTTAGTTTTATAAACACTGGCAAGTCAACTTAGTTTTTTAATACTCTCAAAAGTTAAGATTTCGATGTTTATTATGCTTTATTATTAAAATTATAAATAATTATAATTATGTACTCTCTCACATATTCTGAAAATACCAATTATGGAATCTCGGTTATTAAAAAATAAAAATAAAATCCAATTCACTACACAATAATGCTCAAACCGTGTGGACTAGAAAAGAGTAGAAACATATATTTAATAGAATACTGCATATCATAAATGTCAATTATATATATATATATATATTGTAAATTTAAGTTTCAAAGAAAGAATACATATTAAAAAGGGAGGATGTAGCTTAATGTTCATTTATTTATTATACCTACTATCCAAAAAAAAGAAGAAAAAGTCCGAATTAAATCCGATAAACTATATTGTAACTCATTGACTTTGAGTTAATTTATTCTAATTTTTTTGATTGGTCGAATTCGAAAAAATTAGTCAAATTCAAGTTTAAATCTTATTTAAATTAGATTTAATTTGTTAATTTTAAATCAAATAAAAGATTAATTTGTGATTCAACCATACAAATATACACTGAATATTTTCAATTTGCTTTGATAACAATTTTCTTCTACAAGTTGTAGGAGTAGAGATTTGTAACTTAATTAGCATGTATTATGCTCTATTTATAGAAGTCGCTTATATCCTATAATTAAAAAGTTGAGTAATTACTTTAGCTAATTGAATGATTGAATGTTTTGAATTTCACTAATTTTTTATGGCCAAATCCAATGTTTTAAAAACTGGATCGAAAGTTAAACCGGTAAGACAAAAATTTTAAGGTTTAAAATGAGGTTTAATCGATATAAAAATCGGTTAAAAATTGAATAAAATTTAAAAATTTAAAATATGATTGAAAAAATTATCCTTATGTATCAAAGAATTGTAAGTTTAATTGAACAAAAGATTGTTAGATGAAAATTAATTGATTTATTTTAATTGATAAAAACTTATGAATTTATAAAGTTAACTAATTCATTGCTAAATTAATCGGTTTTAACAACTAAAGTTATTAAAATAAATTTAACTAGAAAGTTCAAAATTGAACAAAAAGTTGATTAGTTCAAAGTTTTTATAATTGAACTAGCCGAATCGATTGAGTATTTTAATCGTTAGTCAAACTGATAAACATATGCAGTTGCAATCTCATAGATATGATCTTCATGCAATCTTATAGATTTGATTTTCTCTTTATATGTATCTCATTTGATTTTATCTCATGTGTCTCATATGATCTTATCAGATATCATAATGTGTATAAATACATGTACAAGCTGTTCAGCAATACCAAGAAAATACAATACATTTACATACCAATTACCTTCTTCTTCTTCTATTCTTTCATGGTATCAGAGCTGATGCATTAGCCATAAACATTTCATCCTGTTCAGCCACACTCGCTCAACATCCTGCAAATAAAACTACCCACAGACAGTCATTCTTCATCAAACACCTAACAGACATAGCAGAAACCACAAGCACCTATCATAACGATCATAATGTCAGACCTTACCTCTCCCATTCTGCCATTCAACCAAATCACAAATTTCTTAACTACACAATTAGACTCATCCAATAATCTCATTTGGCACAATCAAATTCAAGCTATTCTTATTACCTATGACCTTATTGGATACGTTAATGGTGATATTCTCCCACCCTCTGCAACTCCAGGTGATGTGTCTCCTGAATATACCAAGTGTCAAAAACTTGATCGACTGGTATATTGCTTCCTCACTGCCTCCCTGTCCAGCTTTACCGCATGACTTGCCATTGGATGCACTACTGCTCGTGATCTCTTGTTGGCTATTGAACGACAATTCTTGCAGCAGTCCAACTCCCAACGTCCCTTACTTCGACGCAAGCTTCATACCAAAACAAGGGAGATCTCTCAATCACTGACTTTCTTGCCATGGTCTCCAACACCGTTGATGAACTTGCTACTATTGGCGACTCAATCTCGAATGAAGACCTTGTCCTCTTCACTCTCAATGGATTACCTCCGGACTCCTAATCTTTCATCACAGTGATTGAGCATCAAGAATCGCTAGTCTCTTTTGGTGACCTTTAAGCCAAACTTCTTGTCCATGAGCAACGACTCTTGTCTTTTCATTCTTCTGTTCCACGAGATGTTGCATTTGTTGTCTCTTTTGCAGGTTCTCAACCCACAAATGGACGCGGCGGCAATAGAGGAGGGTGAGGACGGAGAAACTCGTTCTCACATTCCTTCGACCCTAATGGACTCAATGGACAACGTCAGACAAACAATGGGCCACACCACTTCTTCAGCTCCAGTAGGCCCGCCCACAACAACATTCACACCTTCAAGCCCACAAGCCCATACACCTATGACCTACACTCTCCAGCCCATTACATAAACTCAAACCAGGCCCAGCCCACTCATTTAGCCCAGCAGCCCAATTACCCAAATAAACCTCCTACCCAATGTTAGATTTGTTGGAAATGGGGACTTATTATAGCTCACTGTCGGTTCAGATATTCTGAATCTCGAAATTGCCCAAACTACCCTCCACCTAACCCTACCAATCTTTCCACTGCCTTTACTGCATTAAATATTCAAGATTCTTCAAATCCTTCCAGCACTCTCACTGAGTGGCTTCCCAATACTGGTGGCACCAATCATATGACACCAAATCCTCATCTTATTGAATCTGAAATCCCATACAACGGTCCAAATCAAGTGATTGTTGGTAATGAACAAAGTCTTCCTATTTCCTCTATTAATAATGTTACTTTCTTCACAAAAAGTTGTTCCCTCCACCTTAACAATATTTTAATTGTCCCAAATCTTACTGCAAATCTACTCTCTGTTACTAAGTTTGTGAAAGATAACTTTTGTCTTATTGAATTAATCCATTTGGTTACATTATGAAGGATCTCAAAACCAAGACGCCACTATTTGCGGGATCCATCCACAATAATCTCTATCCTATTAAGATCCCAAATCACTTCAATAATTCAGTTGCTCTCCAAGCCATGTCTACTTCGCTCACTTTGTGGCATCAACGTCTGGGTCACCCCTGTTCTGCCATACTTTCTAGGTTGTCTCTTCCTTTCAAATTTCCATCACATGTAATGAATATATATACTTCCTGTTTATTAGGAAAATGTACTCGTCTTCCATTTCCTTTATCTTCTCGTGTTTCTACCATGCCACTACAAATTATTCATTATGAAATTTAGGAACCATCACCATCCATCTCTCTTTCTAGCTATCGCTACTTCCATAATTTTCATTGATGACTTCAGTCGTTACACTTGAATTTTTCCTTTAACTCACAAAAATCAACCTCTTTTTCAATTTCAAAATTTTAAAACAAATACTATAAATCTTTTTTCCACTACCATTAAGACCTTCCAGTGCGATGGAGCTCCTGAACTCATCAAAGGTGCCTTTGCCACTTACCTCACCACACATGATATCTCTTACCACATTTCGTGTTCTCATACTCCACAACAAAATGGCCTTGCTAAACAAAAAATTCGTCACATCACTAAAACTGGCTTTACCCTTCTCCTCCATGCCTCTTTACCTAAATCCCTATGGTTTAATGCATTCTCTATAGCTACATATCTCATTAATTTATTCCCAACACCTATCCTTCACCACAAATCCCTTTATGAAATTCTTTTTCTCCAGTCACCTGATCTATCTCACCTTCGTGTTTTTGGTTGCACTTGTTTTCCTTTCGTTGGGGCAACATGTATAGACAAACTTACCCCAAAATCTGTACAATGTGTCTTCATTGGGTATTCGGCACAATACAAAGGATATCGTTGCATTGATCCTAACACCTTCAAACTTTACATCTCTCAACATGTTTGTTTTCTTGAAAATATTTTTCCATATGCTACTCTCCCTTCCCTCACACCTAACACACCTTTTATCTATACCATCTCTCTACCTCTACCAGTGAAACCTATCCCTTCCCCACCAGAGACCATATCAACCCCTTCCCCATTACCTCAACATCAAATGATTACTCGCACACGTGATAACACTCGTGTTCTCCTAGTCCTGTCTGAATATGTCACCTATTCTACCTATACAAAAACTTCACATGAACCCGATCCTACTTCCTTCACTCAAGCCAACAAATACCCACATTGGCGCCAAGCTATGCTTGATGAGTTCACTGCTTTACATCGCAAACATGCCTGGACTCTTGTTTCCTCACCACCCAATGCCAATATTATTGGATGTAAATGGGTCTTTCGCACAAAACGAAATTCTGATGGTACCCTAGATCGATACAAAGCCTGTTTAGTTGCAAAAGGCTATCATCAGAATCCTGGTATAGACTACACAGATACTTTCAGTCCTGTAGTCAAACCCACTACAATCCACCTCATCATCACTATTACTCTGTCTAAAATTTGGCCCATTAATCAAGTTGATGTCACAAATGCCTTTCTTAACGGACACCTATAAGAACCTATTTATATGTCTCAACCCTCACAAGCCTTCTCATGTCTGTCGTCTTCAAAAATCCCTCTACGGTTTAAAGCAGGCTCCGCGAACTTGGTTTCGTCGACTAAGTCAAAAATTCCTTGATCTCAAGTTCATATTTACCAAATCAGACACTTCCCTATTTATTCATACCATCTCTTCTCTTACCACCTTTCTCCTAGTCTATGTCGATGATATCTTAATTACTGGCTCTTCACCTTCCTTCATCACCAATCACATTCATGATCTAAACACTGAATTTTCCATTAAAGATCTCGACCCTCTTCATTATTTTCTTAGTATGGAGGCAAAACACACTCCTACTGGACTTCTACTTACCCAAATTAAATATACCAAAGATATTCTTCTCCGCACAGGTCTTGCTCAATCCAAACCCACCACCACACCAATAACCCCCACTCTTCCTCTCTCAAAAAAACCATAGAACTCCTTTCATTGATCCTTCTGAATATCGAAGTACTGTTGGTGCTCTCCAATATCTCTGTCTTACTCATCCTGATATTCAATTTGCAGTCAATAAAGTCTCTCAATTTCTCCATTGTCCTACTGACATTCACTGGACCACTGTCAAACGGATACTTCGATACCTTCTTTCTACACCCACTTCTGGTATCCACTTTACCCGACCAATGTCTCTTTCCATTGATGGCTACTATGGTGCTGACTGGGCAGGTTATCCTAATGATCGTCACTCCATTTCTGGTTATTGTATATTCCTTAGACCAAATCTCATTTCTTGGAGTGCAAAGAAACAACCTATTGTTGTCAAATCTAGTATTGAAACTGAATACCGAAGTACAACTCTTGCTGCTGCTGAACTTTGTTGGCTTAAATCTCTCCTTGGAGAAATTCACTTCACTCATCTCACGCCTACACTTTGGTATGATAATCTTGGTGCCACATTTCTTGATGCGAATCCAATCACTCAGACTCGCACAAAACACATTGAGATTGATATTCATTTTGTCAGAGATCTGGTTACCAACATGACACTATCAATTCAACATCTTTGCTCAAGCCATCAAATTGCCGACATCATGATCAAAGCTTTACCTTCGTTTGCTTTTCAAAAATTTCATGACAAGCTCACTGTGGCCACTCACCGTGAACTTGAGGGGGGTTGATATGATCTTCATGCAATCTCATAGATTTGATTTTCTCTTTATATGTATCTCATTTGATTTTATCTCATGTATCTCATATGATCTTATCAGATATCAAAATATGTATAAATACATGTACAAGCTATTTAGCAATACACAAGAAAATGCAATACATTTACATAACAATTTTTTTTTAGAAAAGAAAATTGATTGAATGAATAAATAGAGGTTACAAATACAAGAGAGTTCCAGGATAAGAGCACTGAAACTACATAAACAAGAGAGCCTATCCCATCATGTTAGCAGTAAATATTGTAAGGAAGAAGATGTATTATGAAAAGATGCTTTCCAAGTAGGTCTTTAGATGCGAAGAGAGGAGTGTAGCGTTGGGCTACATCATTGTTGTAGCTTCTTCGTCAGAATGATCTCCCGAATCTCTGTTAAAATTAAGGAATTGAGGCACTCCTTGGTGGATGATTGATATTTGAATCTTCGAAGATTTTGCTCTCTCCATAACCTGTAGATACAAACACCCAGATCAATAATGTGGATAGATGATTGCGCAGTGAGACCTTCTGTAATCTCCAAGATGGTTGTGCCTAGATTCACCCAATAACAAGAAGTAGTGACAATTCCAAATTGTCTTGTTGAAAGGACAATAAAAAAAAGAGGAGGTTGTAAGATTCACTTTGCATGGAGCACATTGGGCAGTTGGTGTCCATACGGATATAAGAAATTTGGTCTGTTATAGAGAGTTTGTTCTGAATAGCTAACCAGTAGATGAAAGATATCCTCAGCGTTAAGAATTTATTCCATACCTTAGCAGGTCGATGTTTGCGTAAATTATACAAAGGACACTGTTAGTGAGCTTCTCAATAGGAATACCTTTCCAGAAAAAGATATCTGTTTTAGATGGGATGGGGAGATAGATAGGCTGAAATTGTATTAGACTTCTGGGAAAATTCCAGCCATTGCCTTCAATGAATGAGTTCATCCGGGTTCTGAGAGGGAAGGCTGAAGACGCTCTTGGAAAAGGCATCAGGTGAATTAAAGGTCCCCTGTTGGTCCAATTGTCAAACCACAGGGAAACTAGGTGGCCATCCTTTATCTTACAGGAGTTTTCATGATGGACAATATCTCTCAATTTCAACAGCTGAATAAGAAAACAAGAGTGTGTACTTTTCGGTTTGATTGCCCAGATGCTAAACCCCTTAAGGAAATATGCATGAAGCCATTTGATCCACAAACTCTTTTGTCCTCTAAGATCCACCATAGTCTTTTGAGAATGAGGGAATGATTAGCAGCTTTAATGGAGAGAATGTTCAGTCCTCCTTCTTGTTTTGTAAAACAGATATCGGCCCATTTCACCTTTGTAGCACCCGGAAAACCATTTGGATGACTCCAAAGGAAAGATTTGAGAATTGTTTCTATATCTTTGATAACACTTTGTGATAAGAATATATGAGAGCTCCAGTACACATGTATGGAATTTAGGACGGATTTAATGAGTTGGAGCTTACCTGCATAAGAAAGAGTTTTGTTCACCCAAGATTTTACTCGCATCTGTATCCTGTCCAATAGGGGTCTGCATTCTAAAAAGGTTAGCCTTTTTGTCGACACGGGAAGGCCAAGGTAAAGTAGAGGGGGAGTTTGCAATCTCATTCCAGTTGCTGCTGTAATATTGCATTCCATGTGAGTTGCACTTTTAGACAGTAGGAAAAAGCTTTTGTGTGGATTAATTTGAAGTCCAGAAGTTTGCTTGAAGACATTGAGGGTGTGCATAAAGGAGCGAATTGAATCCATATCAGCCCTACAAAAAAGAAGAAGGTCATCTGCAAAACCGAGATTGGTAAGATCAAGTTTCTTGCACTTGGTATGATGTTTGAAGTTGGGGTTCGAAGAAATCTCCTTCTTTATGATGGCATTTAGGAATTCGATGGCAAGAATGAAAAGGTATGGGGAGATGGGATCGCCCTGCCTGAGACCCCTTGCTGCTTTGAAATATGGGGAAGGGGAACCATTAACAAGAACTGAGAAGGATGTTGAAGTTATACATTCAAGGATCCATTTGGTGAACTGAGTTGAGAACCTATAAGCAGTCAGCATAGACCGTAAGAATTGCCAATTGATACTATCAAAAGCTTTATGAAAGTCAATCTTCATAGTGCAGTTCGGAGGGCTACGCGCAGTAGAATATCAGTAGTTCTTGAACAATAAGTATGTTGTCACCAATGTGTTTATCCGCCATGAAAGCATTTTGATTACAATCAAAGGTGCGAGGACTCCCTTCAATCTATCAGCCAGAATTTTTGATGTCACTTTATAATTGAAATTATCACAAGCAATGTTGGGCACCGATACCGGAACCCAACCTTTAACGAATTACCATCGATTTTTTTTTTCAATCCCATTCATATTCCATAAACGTATATACAAACCTATATCAATCGGAGACAGTAAGACGAAATCG
>JAOQMQ010000007.1:20789941-20806146 GCA_027563845.1 Erythroxylum subrotundum
GACTTAGACCCTTGTGTGAGTCTTTGGAGCTTCTGGTGCATCTCCCTATAATGGTAAGAGGACACAAATCTCTTCCTCATACACGCCTTCATCGCTGCCCAAGTATTGATGGGTCTCTCTCCATTCCTCCTCCTAGATAGAGGTCACAAACTGATTCCACCATATTAGTGCATAATCTGTAAATTCAACAACAGCAAGTTTTATCTTCTTCTCCTCCGAGACGTTATTACACTCGAAGATCATATCAACCTTCCTTTCCCACTCCAAGTACGCCTCAGCATCATTCCTTCCCTTGAATGTTGGAATCTGCATCTTGATGGATTTGAGGTCTCCATCTCGTCTGTCGAGGGGTTCTCCTCTTCGAGCTCTCCTAGGCATGCGCTCTTCATAGTCCTCCTCCTCCTCATCAAACTCCTCCTCCTCAGGCTCATACCGTGGTGGTTGCCGACGAGGTGGTGGTTGTCGCTGACGTACATCTGCACGGCTGCCTTGAGGGTCCTCGCATCTCCCTTGTCTGAGCTCATCCATTTGTCCCCTAACCTCATTTAAGGCTAGATTGAACCTCTCAAATTGTTGCTGCATGGCTCTCAAAGTGAAAGCGATATCTGCATCTCACCCTTGACTGTCATCATTACTACCTCTTTGTGACATTGTAAATAAAAATGATATACCTGCAAAACAAAGTTAGCGATAAACATCTTCACACACTCCCTCACGTGTTTCACTCAAGAATTTGTCACTCCCCTTGTGTTTAAGTCACGGCAATGACTCCCTCAAATAAGCTCACACACTCTTGCCTTTTACCACTCAAAGTTCTCTGAAATTCAAGTTATAATCAGAACCACGGCTTCATCAAATCAATGTTCCCAAATGTAGCTCGAGTAACAAGAACAACAAACCCCGGTCAAGTAACAAATATGAGAGATCAGAAATTTTTTTTGGATTTTTTTTCCAGATTTTTTTACTTTTGACTTTTTTGACTTTTGACTTTTTTTTACTTTTGACTTTTTTTCCTCCCCCCTTTTCTTTCTTTCGGGAGTCCGACTCTTCCTTTTTTTCAGACTTTTTTTTGTTTTTTTCAGACTTTTTTTGGACTTTTTCTTTTTTTTGACTTTTTTTCCTTTTCGAACTAAACTGAAAGTTTTCAACAAATAATTGAAAACCCTATCTAAAACAACAACAAGAAGAAAATTGAAATTCTAGGCCAAAAATACACCTGAATTGATGATCTAACGATAATTGGATGGCGATGGGCGGCGGTTTTCTTGAATTTTGATGGAGTTGAATAAGAATCCTCCTCCAAACCAAGCTCTGATACCAAAATTGACGCACACCGCGGAAGGATTACGTCGATGTGATGATGTTTCTAATGGGTATTTTTGTTTGATGGGTTTTTGACCTAGAGAAATTAAGAAGGATGGGTATTTGGAATTCAACAAACAAGAAAATAAATGATACGCAAGGTTTGATTTCTACGTCACCTCTCGGAAACTTGTTCCAAGCAATCCCGATGATCAAAATAAAACCCAGAGACGAACAATCGACGCGCCACAATTGAGAAAACAATTGATAAGTGAAAGATGGTTCGAAAAGTAACAAGAACAAGAGAATAATGTTTCTCTCTAAAGCCGACGACACTCAAACAATATGATCTGAAACTTCTAAAACCCTAAAACATAAGTATTTATCCTTAGGTCAAATAATAAACGGTTGGGCTAAAATAATAGAAGCCCAAAATAAAACAAAGTTCAAAAATTAAATAAATAGGTCTGATTCGTGGGTCTTCAAGCTCCAAGTGTATCCGGTCCAAGGATTTGAGTTAAATGGATTAGTTTGGGCTCAATTCTATTAAACTCTTCTCCAATAGGCTCAGAACTCGCCATCTTCTCAAGATAAAAGCCCACATGCGTACAAAGAGCCTCTTTAAATCTCTTGGTCCTAGCTTTAGTTATGGACCATTCTGGTATGGCTAGCTCCCTGCCTGGCCTTGCTCGATTGTCCATGGTCCCGCTTACATCAATGAAGACATGGAAATTTATCCTCCTGTGAATGTTCACCTCAGAGACCTCAGAGATCGAAGCAAACAATAATTACATGACTACCAATCGAAAGCAGAACGGTAGCATCTCTACATATGGCATCATCTTAAACCCATAAACTATATCTGAAACAACTAAAACACTGCTGCCCACCTCATCATTATGAGAAAACGAATTAGTAATCAGCTACAAGAATTCAATGCCTAATAGGGCATGTTAAATTTTCTTTTCCATTGAGGATATAGATTTAAAAGCATAGAAGATCCACCAATATTCACACACCAAAACAAAAACAATGCTTGAATTATCTTTTAAACCTTCAAAGTAATCATCTTTGGATTCAATTCAGTTCATGGAAATTCTATCCAATCCACGGGGCTCATAAATCAAAATTAAAAATAGTCATATATATCCATAGATTTTGAATATCAAATAGATAAAAAGTATTAAAGAAGGGAGAAAAAATCGTTAGCTTTGCTTTATAACTCGTTGAAACCCTTTTTGGTGTACTAAGAATCGTATGAATAAACTACGAACAAAGAGAAAAGGTAGAAGATCGACTAAGCTAATCTTCTTCATTTTTACCCTTAGGCTTGCGATACTTCTCTTCAATGAGCTTGGCCTTGAAGAGGGCGTTGTGGGCAAGCTTCTTGATGTTAGGAATGGCATAGTTTTGAGCTATGTATACTCCACAAACCGTGCCTATTATGAATGAGAATCAACTCCTTATTATCCCCATGTCAAATTTCTCGCTAGTGGCCGCCGTCACCACCTCTTCTCTAATCCGAGATAGCTCTTGTTTGGGAATGATCTCAAATCAAAATGCAGTACTGAGTCTATTTACTTCCAAAACACAGGCATTGCCGTAGTAGTGCTGACGTGTTTCTTACATCAAACTCCATATCAGTTTGAGTCAAATTGGACTAAAAAATTTTAGTCAACCCAAAGCTTAATTGGACTTAACCCTATCTGATTTGTTTTATTTAAAATAAAAAGGCGTCATTGTCTTTTTTAGAATTTTTGAGCTTTGAGTTACGCTTGAGTTCGAACCGAAAATTAAAAAAAAAAACCAAATTTAGTCAAAGTCTAATCAAATTGAACGGAGTTAGAACCGAGCTTATTTGCTAAGCCTAGTTTAAAATTAAGTCTGCATATTTCATATTTAAATTTAGTGACTTGTGACATATAATAGATTAATAAAATTATTTTATTTTTGTCAATTTTATTAATTCAAATTATAACTTATTACCGATGATTAAAAAATTAAATCGGTTCGGTAGGTTCAATCTTAAAAATTTTGATTGACCAACTTTTTTGTTTGATTTTTAATTTTTTGGTTCGATTTACTTAAATAATTTTTATTTTTAAAAATTGATTAGTTTATTAATTAATCATTCAATTTTTATAAATCAATCAAATTTCAAAAATTTTAATTTTATTCAATTTAAAATCAATTTAGTGATTGTTTAATATCGAATGAATTTTTTAAACTTTAAACATTTTGTCTTACTGGTTTAATTTTTGGTCTAATTTTTAAAACATTACTTATTAAATTTAATAATTTTGATAATTGAATTTGAGATTGAATTCATTCTTAATTAACTTAAATATTTATATTTAAATTTAATTTAATTTAATTTAATAATTTTGAAATAAATCAAGATGAATTTAAAATTAACTTTTTTTGTTTATGTAATTATCTTGCACCATCATCACACTCAGTCCGAAGTCCCGCAATAAAGCGGAGTCTAAAGAGGTCTGATAGTATGCAGCATTTTTCTTACATAATAGAAAGGTTATTTTCGATAGATCCACATGCAGACGTGACAATAAAAGAGTGATGCAAATAATTAGAATAAAGTAAAAAAAGTATAATAGAATAATAACAACTTCAAAAAATAAAAATAAAAAAATTTGTATCTTGCATCTAAATTCTAATTTAATTCATTTTGAATATAATTTTTTTTTAAAGTAATTTAATAAACAATGTTTTAAATAATCATTAATTATTAATAAAATATTATTTATTTCCCGTAGATACTGACTCCCCTAAATCCATCTCTCTCTCTGTCTAAAACTCTCTCTCTGACCAATTTCTTCGTCTTTTACTTTTCTATCTCAAGAATATCTCTTATTACTTGAAGAGGCCGAAGGCAGTTTCTTTTCTTCTTCTTATCTCGAATTAGGCTTTCGGCTTTTTCAGCTACTGGGTTTGTTTTTCTTCTGATTGTTCTTTGTTTCGCTGTCAAATTGAGATCAATGTGTTTTCTTGTGTCGTAGTCAATGTGATCGTTGTTCTATTTTGCATCACCATTTTATATGATGATTTGGTTCCAAATTCCTTGAACACGCAAATTTTTTCGTTTTGTTTTCCGTTTCTCGATCTTGAATCCGGATTCGGATTGCGCTGCTTTTTAACGATTTGGATTGAGCTGGATATTCATTGCGGTTGACTCTTCTTTCTGTTATCATCAATTTATTCTTTAGATTTAGGGTTTAAATTTTGGGGATTCTTGTGCCCTATTCCGATTTTTGTCTATTGTTTTGGCTCATAGAAGCGGGTAAATTCATCTTATTTGATTGGCGTCTTTTACTTTTGTTTCATTAATGACTAATCACTTTCTTTTTCCCTGTGTTTTTGCAGGTGTTCGTGGTTTTGTAATTTGGTGTTGCGGATAATTTGTTTTGTTGGCTTTCAACAGTATTGATACTCACTTGGGATTGTTTCCAGCTGCACTTTAGAGGATGGAGCTATGTTGACGTAGTCCATATGAAAATCTGGGAACTGGGTTTTGGCAAAAAGGGACTTCCATTTTCCGATGGGTGTGAGTTATTTAGCAATTTCGGCTGGTTATACAGTTTTAAGCTTCGTGGGTTTAGTATGTTGGACAGAGTTATCGTTGGATAAGCTGAGATCAGAGAATTTAACTGGTGGTAGTTTCATAAACCTGGAGAAAGGAAAGCGAGATTTTGAGCTGCTGTCAGTTCCTTTTAGCACCATTGCCTTGCTAGTGAATTGTGTATTCAATGTGTTTATTCTAGTTAACGTCTGTGTTAAGGTGAGTTTAATCTTTTGCCAAATAACACTCCAAATTTGTATTATGGCATCCTTTTGGCTCATAAATCTTGAATGATTTTTATGTGGAGTCTAGTAATGTCCATACTGAATTCAGGCAATCTCATTTGGTTACACCCATCAGAAATGCATAATTGGTCAGTTCTGGTAGATTTTGTGGCTGTTAAGCTTGTAAATCAAAATGGAGATATACTAAGGATTAGGACAAAAATTTTAAGGACATCTGCTACTGATAAAATGCATTCCATAATTCATGAGGTGAAGAATATTTTTGGGCTTAACCAACCTTTGAAAAACTTTCAATCACCATACAAATTGCTGTTGAGTTTTTCACTTCGAGAAGAATCTTCACGTTTATTGATAATGCTTATAACATGACCTTACTGATCCAGCTATTTAGATCAGAGTAAAGATGAGATCTTGGTGTTGCATATCACAAGTGCTTTCTTGCTTATGAGCTTG
This sequence comes from Erythroxylum subrotundum, assembly GCA_027563845.1. Classification (NCBI taxonomy): domain Eukaryota; kingdom Viridiplantae; phylum Streptophyta; class Magnoliopsida; order Malpighiales; family Erythroxylaceae; genus Erythroxylum; species Erythroxylum subrotundum. The sequence goes on from JAOQMQ010000007.1 coordinate 20,795,519, forward strand.
ATTCACATCATTCATATTTTCGGTTGTGGTGGTCGTGACTTTATTTTCAATGTGCAGACTATTTTCTTTGGGGACTTGTATCCTTCTGAAACTCGAAAACTAGCGGAACGGCTTATCAATTATGTTATTTACAAGGTGAATAATCTTGTTTGTAGCAATAATAATGTAGTACTTTGTCTGTGTCTGTCACTGAGTTTGTTATGCTACATTTGTGGTTAAGAATTTGGGTTTTTGAACAAGAATGAGAAAGAACATAACTGAAACAGATTCTTGCTTATGTGTTAGTTTCCTATATTATGAGTCTTACAATTGCTTTATGTTTGTTGATGGTGTACAATAGGGCCTTTTTCTACCTCTGGTTATTCCACCTACAATTATTTACGGAGGCCTATGGGTAGTCTGGTTGACTGTTTTATGCTCTTTAAAGGTATATACTTGTGATGGATGTTGCTTGTTTACTTGAAGAGTATTACCCATAAGACTTCCTTGATTATTTGTTTTATGCCGTACAGATGTTTCAAGCATTGGCTAGAGATCGACTTGAACGCTTGAATGCATCACCATCTGCATTGCCATGGACTTATTTCCGTGTGTATTCGGTATTGTTGTTGGTACTCGCTGTTGATGTTTATTGGTACTTTGTCACATCCTGACCTTTCATTTGCAAATGCAACAATTAAATCCTCTTGTCTGTAATTTTGATGAGGGCCAAATTGAACAATCTTCATTTTCATGAATTTTATGTTTAAGAGATATGGTCTAAGCTGTGTTTACATGCTAGTAAATTATTATGGGAATGTTAATCTGATACCTGATTAGATATTCAAAGATCAATTCACGATGAAGCAAAACAAGTTCTGTGCTTGTGTTTGGGTGACCAATAATTTCCATAGTTGAGTTGGAGGCTTTCATTAATCATAGGGAAGACTGAATACAGTTAGTATCATTTTCATTTTGAAGTAAGAAAATGGAGGGCAGAATTGTATGGACAATGTACTACGTTGAAGCATTAGGTCTGTATGGGAATGACTTTCAAATAAAGAAAGGGAATAAAGAGATTATTTTTTCTCGTGGTTTCAAATTAGGATGCAATAGGTTTTACTATTCTTAATCTCCCTGTTCTTAGATAAGTTGCTTTGACTGAAGCACAGCAAACATTTTACTTTGTGGAATAGAATTTATGAATGTTGCTAAAATTTACTCTTTGTGCTTACAGGATAAGACTGTGTCTGGATATATACAGAAGAATGGGTTCAACCTTGGTTCTGTTGTTGTTCTTTGAGCCATTAAGTGTTGCTTTTGAGACAATGCAAGTAATGTCTTTGAAACACATTTTAGATCTTTGAATGGTTGATAATTCTTTATAATATTCTGCTATGACATTTCACAACCCAGATGCCATTTTCCTCTGCAGGCCTTGCTGGTTCATGGTTTTCAATTGTTTGAAATATGGCTTTATCATTCAGCTGGGAATAGTTCAAATTGCCAAAGGTTCAGAATCTTTGATGCAATCAGAGCAGGTAGTCTTATTGAATCTTAAAGATTAATGCATGATCATCTTAGATCTGATTGGTTGGTTAATATAGTGTTTTTTTAATACAATGTGGCTTAATTGCAACTGTCGCCAGTCCTGGCAAAGTTCAGGTTATTGGATCCTACATGTATGCTAATTGTAATGCTCCTGGACATAGTAAAGCCATAATTGAAATCGGGTGCAAACTGTCACAGGGACTTATAAAAGTGGGATATAAAGAGAGAACCACACTGATTCCTAACCTATCAGTGAAAGATAATCAGCACTCCACCTTTGGACATTAGAAGTTATTCATGAAACAAAATATTTTTCCAACTAAAAGTGGATATTCTGTATCCATGGAAAGGGAGAGGGAGAGGAACCCACCACTTTTTATTCCATGCTATTGAGACTTTTCTTCTGGCCCCAGATAAAACGTTTATGGCCCTTCTTATGGTATTTGAGATTTTGAGATATACTTTGTAAGTAGTCAACTATAAGAATTTTAATATATGCCTAAGCCATTTGATTTATCTAAATTCAACTGACTTCCTTCCACCAAAGTGGAATCGTGAGCCTATTCATGCAGAAAATAGTTTGACATGAAATGATAAGGTTTCATATCCAGGCCTACTATACTAAACCAGTAGCATGCCTTTCTGGCAACTTGGTTGCACACTGAGAACTGCGGTTTGATCTGAAAAAAAGACAATTATGTTGTTCAAATGTTCTTGGTGCTCAAATGATGCCTACGCCGGCATATGACAACTTCGGTTCTTTCCATGTTAAATGGAGCTACTGGTTCATTGTGCCTAGCGTACTCTTATTGTGTATTTGGTGTTAGTATGTTTCTGATCTTACTGCCACTGCAGGTTCATTCTCAGAATGCAAAGGCATTCTTATTCGCAATTTGGGTTTTTCTCTGGACATGGCAACTTTGCTGATGGCTCTTGGTCATTATGTGCATATTTGGTGGCTTCATGGCATGGCATTTCATATTATTGATGCGATCCTGTTCTTAAATCTCCGTGTAATTATTCTGTACTCATCTTAATGAGAACCTACTTTTGGCAAACCATAAGCTAAACTATTTTGACCAATTTGTGGCTTGTGTATTCTGATTTTGTTACCTTGAGTAGGCCTTGCTTAGTGCTATAATAAAGCGAATAAAGGGATTCTTAAAGTTAAGAAGAGCTTTTGGTGCTCTTCATGCTGCACTGCCTGATGCAACATTGGAAGAGCTACAGGCATATGATGATGAATGTGCCATCTGTAGGGTATGGATGCTTTTTTCATTTGTTGATTGTATTTTCCTTTGAATTTTGGAAGTCAAGTGAAATGGGCAAATGCTAGGAACCTATGGCTAGGGCGAAAAAGTTGCACTGCAGTCATCTCTTTCATCTTGCATGCTTAAGATCTTGGTAATATCTAGAAACTTTTCCTCTTTAGTTGTTTATTCATGTTATATCTCTCGCGTGATGTGTGCTGAATATTACTAAATAATGTCAGGTTGGATCAGGGTTTGAGTGATAATTATTCATGCCCCACTTGTCGAAAGCCACTGTTTGTGGGTAGACATGAAACCGAAGGCAATCTTCCTACTGGAGGAGTTTTAACTGATGAGCAGCTTGCTCATCAAATAAGTGACCGACTTGATCAACAAATTAATCCTGCCCTAACTGGTGGTGTATTCCCCAATCAGACTCCAGCCTCTATGGAAGGCGGTCCATGGAGGTTTAATTCCTTACTTAAGTTCTTCATAATATGGGGTTTCTTGCATGTCTAGATCTAAGCATCCTTGCTGCTTCTAGCTGAAACAAATATCCTGATCATAAATAATTGAAACCCCAAGGCTTTAATTCTGAATTTCTGTTTGGTTTTACAGAAGTACAGGACTGGATTCAAGTTGGCTGCATACATGGCCAGGCCAGGGTTTAGATGGTGCTGGTCCTTCAACTCCTATGAGATCAGTTGGGTTCGGCAGAGTTCAGATGATGATGAGGCATCTTGCAAATGTGGGAGAAACTTATACTCAGAATGCTCTTGAGGATGCCTCTTGGAGCCTTTGGCCGATGAATCCCTCTCACAGTGCTTCATCTGGTTCTTCTAATCTGCGTCCCACTGGTGGAAGATACCCTGCTGAGACTAGTGAGTTGCGTATGAGGACTGCTTCCCGATCTGCCAATAACAACATAGCAAACATATTAGCCATGGCTGAGACAGTACGAGAAGTTTTGCCTCACATTCCTGATGAGTTGATACTTGAGGTAAAGTTTGGTTTGATGCATGATGGTGTGTCCAAAAGTTCCAGTTTTTTTTTTTTTTTTCTGAAAAAGTTCCAGCTGCTAACATAGTCTCATATTGCTTCTACTTTATCTTGCTCTACCTTCTTATCTTTTATAGTTCAGTGGAAGAGGTTCGTTCTATTTCAAGAATCATTATCGTGAAACTTTTATTTTTGAAGGGGGGTTGTTTTCATGGAAATTAGTTTGGGGATTCTCTTAGGAAGATCAAGGAAATATTATTGTGCTAGAATTTGTTATTACGAGTATTATGTAGACATGCTTGCTTTATGATTGAGTTCCGGTGTTTTTTTTTTAAACTGTATTCCATTTGTTGCAATAAATAATGCATTTACTTTTGCAGGACTTGCAGCAAACAAATTCCGTCACTGTTACTGTGAACAATCTTCTTCAATTGTGAAATGGCTCATCTTTAATATGGTTTTACGATCGCCCGTCCTTTTGTATACCAAGTACTAAAAGTTTGTGGCTGTGCAAGTAGAAGTATGTTCAGATATCCAGGACTGATCATCCTTCACTCTTTTTCTTTTCCTATTTACTCAAGAAAATACGCACTTGCCTCGAAGCTGTATATAAACATCAGAAAGAAGGAAAGGGCAGAAGTAAAGCGTTTTACATATCCAGAATAAAGTCGCTACACATGCATAGATGGACAAGTTGATGTCTGCGTTCCAGTTTTTAATCCAAGCGCCAACAACACATCACCAGGGATTCAATAGCACTGTCCACTTCTGAGTATGTATGGTCTATATCTATGAGTAATGTTTACAAACCCCATGGAGTAGCTCTTGACAGATACTGAGTCAACATATCGAATTACTAGTTAAATAACCAGTCAATGAAAGTTTTATTCAAATTTCTGTCACACTTGAGCTTCATAATCGGTACTGATGAATTTGAGTGCTTGGTGTGCTTCCTTTGCGTATGGCATGACCTGAATTTAGAAGTTAGTAGTCCTTCTAGTGTCCTATAATCGATTCAATGTTGATTTGAAGCAACATTAAAGCTGTTGATCGGATAATTTAACTCAACAACGTTATCGTTTGCAGGTTTTGATTGCAGTTCTATATCATTACTCGAATATGTAAGCTGTATTTTGGGAGAATGTTAGGGGTTTTGTCTGACAAAATTGAAGATAATATGGCTTTCCTCATTGATTTCCATATAATCTTCACATTTCAATGAAATAAATTGACTTCTACTGTGACTTGATCCAACCCTTGATGTGTTTAACAATGGCTTAATTTCAGAGACCCTCTTAGTCCCTTACATCTTTCTCCGATTCAATTACTGCGTGCCGCTAGGTTCTCTACGCCCTATAAACTGGGGACAATCTTTCTCGCATGTCTTTGCTTCTAATGCTCACTTGGCCTTTCGGGTTCGAAAATGAGATTTTTGTTGCATGATTAGGGTTTCAGCCTGGACTCGAGTTTGACGAACCGGTTCAAGCTGATCCAGGGTAAAGTAAGGTCCTTTTGTCTAATGGTTAATGATCCGAATGATTAAAACGACGTCGTTTTATCTGAACTTTAAACCCTGTCTTGCCAACCCCATCCAGCATTTTTGGTCAGGGCCTGAAACTGCATTTCTCAACCGTCGTCAATGTACAACTTCCAAGTCCCAATTCACACAACACTACAAAACAAACCGTTCTATAACTGAAACATCACAGCCCCACTACTCCTATTATCTCCTACCACACAAACCAAGAGTATCAGATCAGAAGCAAGGAGGGGACAAACATTGGACCAAAACATGACAAAGAGATTCGCCATCTTGCAGAACAAAATCGACGAACTTCAGTCCGAGCTCCTAGACCTCGCTCATCACAATGCTAAACGCCAACCTGACTCTCAAGACATAGAGCAAAGGTTCGTGTTCTTGAGAACCCTCTTGTCCACCGAAGTCGCCTCCAGCCCTGCGAAGCCACATCACTTGCAACACATTGACAAGAGACTCACAGAGCTTGAAGCTGCTTTCCACAATTGGGACGAGTTCAGGACAACTCTTGATGATGATGATGATGATGATATGGTTTCCAAGTGTTCATGCACCGAGTCGTGTCTCAATGAAGATGGCGAGACACAGGCGTGTTCTTTTGATGAACTGGGTTCTCCTTTCTTTCATGAGCCACACCATGTGGTTGATGAACTTCTGCCGGCTGAAAAGGCTCCTCTGCCCCCACCGCCGCCGACACCGCCGGAGACGGAGGGCAAGGTGGTTCATCAGAGGAGTGAAGAAAAAGAAGTTGGCGTAAGGAAGGTCTGCGGGGCTATAAGTTGTGGGGTGGTTATTGGCATAGTGTTCATGGGACTTGTAATGGTTAGAATGTGTGATTGTTTTACTTGTATCGAACATTCTGTGTGTCCTGTCCCAACTTAGTTTAAGGAATTAGAGGAATATTTTGCAATATATCGTCTTACTTGAATTGCAAATCACTCCTAACTCAACTAATTACGTGAATTTAATTACTTCAATTTTAAATTTTTCGATTTAATTTATTTTAATAATTTTTGTTGTTAAAAATTTATCAATTTATTAATTATTCGATTAATTTTTTTAATTAATAAATTAAAACTAATTAATTATTTTTTAATTAAACTTTTAATTTTTAATAGATAAGCACATTTTAAAATTTTCTATTTTATTCAATCTTTAACTGATTTTATAACAGTCTAATATCGGTTAAATCATTTAAATCTTAAATCTCTATTTTACCAATTAATTTCTACTTTGATTTTTAAAACATTGTAAAATATTATATAAAGATAGGTCGACTGAAATATATATAAATAATATATATATAAAAAAAATTAATGGATTAATAGTAGTAGTTATTTATGATTACTCTTACTATAAATAACATAAAATAAATTCTTAATACTTCAAAAAAAATCTTAATAAAATAATTTTTATTTAATAAAAATGATCATGAATAGCCACCAATATTTCATCCAAATTAAGACTTATTAATTTCTTTTAAATTTGTGTATAAAAGGTTAGCTATTTTTTTCATTTCACCCCTTATATTTTAAATATGATATTATTCAGTTATTATACAACTCTATTCATTATTTTTTATTTTAAATGATGTTATATTATTATAATATTGCATCATTTTAAAATTATAAATTGAACTAAAATTGATAAAGTAGACTAATATGATAATTAAATGTTATTTAAAAAATAAATTGATATTTTTAAAAAATAAAAATAAAAAGAGCAAATCTAATATAATTAATCGCTTATTTAATAAAAATTTGGAGTAATAATTATGAATTTTTAAAATCAAAATTATTTTCTATTAAAAAAACATTTTTCTTAATTGGGCTCAGCCAAGCCCAAACCCGTGGATCAGGCGGTGGGCGGTTCTGTCAGAGGACACACATCACGAAAAGCCACATGCTCTGCATCACTTTGTAATCGCACTGTCAGATTCTCATGTCCCCGTAATTTTCACAAGAAAGCAAGGCTATTTTCGTCCTTTCAACTCTCATTACGCGGCGAAACAGTCTCACGGTTTGTTTTATATCTTATCCATCAATGCCAACTCCACCGAATCTCACAGCTTCAATTTCCCATTTTACCCTACACGTCAATCTTTTCCTCGGGTCACTCACAAGTTTGTCTTCTTCTTGGAGGCTTCCTTTTAATCGATGACAGCTACTGGCCGATGATCTCAAATCGTCCAAAACCCTAACTCGTTCTGATTCAGTGTTCCGACTCGCATTAGCTATGAGTAGATTCAGAAGAATGGAGATCTATGAGCCCGATTTCGCAAGCTCTCTGTTTGTAAAAGAAGCTTCGTTTTTCACTCCCAAAGCGCTGTCTTTCCCGTCGTTTTGGGACGAAGAAGAAGCAGCAGCAGAGGGCTTCAGTTATGCTCTTGACCTGTTAAACCCTAACCCCTTTTCGCTACTAGACGAAAGGGTGACGGATCTGATTCACATTGGTCGAACGACGTCGTTTTACTCGCCCCGGAGGATTCACAACGACTTGTGGTTACAGAGTTTGTGTGATCGAGTCAGCGCTCTGGAGTCGAAGTTTGACTATCTGGTCAAACCCAAGACGAAAGTCGGTGACCGTAAGTACACGGTGACGGCGGAGGTTCACGGGCCGGTGGAGAGGAAGTATAAGTGGACTGCGGATATCAAGGATGGAAAGAAAGAGATGAAGGAGGGAACTGAGAAGAAGTACAAATGGACGGCTGAGATAAAGGGAGAAGATGCAATCTCACGGAAGTACACGATCGAAGCGTCGACTGGCCATGCGGGTGGGAGTAGTGGATCATCAGAGAAAAAGGAGAAGAAGAGCAAGAAAGAGAAGAAAGCTGAGAGTAGCGGATCATCAGGGGAGAAGGAGAAGAAAGCTGAGAGTGGCGCGCGTTTGGTGGAGATTAAAGAGCCCAACGATCATGGAGCTCTAGTTTTAAGACAGGTATGGCTAGCTAAAATCAGACCCAGCTCAAGATTCACGTTGAACTAGCACATTATGACAAAAAGACTCCATTTTTTTGTTGTTCTTTTCCTTGTTTTCTGTTTTGGCTGCATTGGAAACATTAGAAAAGACTTGATCTTTGGACAACCCTTTTGTCTGTTTTGTTGGGAAATGAATGATTTAGGTACTCTGAAAACGACAATTGATTAATGTATATCTGTGTGGTTGTGTTTGGTTATGCGGTTTTAAGGCTTTTGGGAAAAGACTAAGAGTGGCAAGAGCTAGTAAGGGAAAGCAGAAGGAATTGTCTGTGCAAGATGCGGCATTGTTGATCCAAATGAGCTTCAGGGCTTATTTGATTCGAAGATCAAAGGCTCTGCGTGCTCTTAGGGAGTTGGCTATTGCCAAAAGCAAGCTGAAGGAGATCAGAGCTTCCTTTAACAACTTCTCTTACCGCCGCCAGGTGGCTCGGGATGCAGAAGAGCGCCAACGATTCTCCGAAAAGATCATTGTCCTGCTCCTTACCGTTGATGCTATTGAGGTAACCCCATTTTCGTGATGAACATCTCAACTTCCTTAGTCCTTGTTCTAATAGCTTGAGTTCTGTCAAATGACTATTTAAACAACAGAGAGGCTCAACTTCATTAGTCCTTGTTCTAATAGCTTGAAATCAAATTCATTACTAGCATCATTTTGGTGGTGATTGTGTGCATATTATCATTTATAAGACATGGTCTACAATTATCAAAGTTCACTCACCCGAAACGTGTCCCATTTTATCATTAACCGCCTCTTGGAGAGAGAACCACACTTGATCAGTTCTGCCTCACCAAGAAATGGAATCAACATTCTTAGCTCGAAAATTGAGATGAAAGAGGAAAATTGGAAGAAGAATGAAGCATTGGATTTGTTGTATGATTGGAACTTATTAGTTTTTGTTAGTTTAGGTAGAAAATCCATGATTCTAGTTTTGTTTCTTAATGTGTCCAATGTTTGATTTTTCTAGGGAGCTGATATTTTGGTTAGAGCTGCAAAGAGATCAATGGTGGATGAGTTGGAAGCCATGCTGGATGTAATAGACCCTAAGCCTCCAGGGAAAACTCTTTCCATCAGGAGACGAACATTCGATATGCCCGATGGTGTGATTCGGAAGGAAATTGCAGAAGGTGTGGCACAGGTTGTCCAAATGCTTGATAATGAAGAGAATGGAACATTTGAAGCATGCTTGTGAGTTGCGGCAATGGCAACAGACGGCCTTCCGATATGGTTGTCCCGGTAGCTGAGACTTCTTTGCTTCTTAAATTTCTCTGATCCTAAGAACTAGACCTTTGCATCCACTCTGCTCCTTAAACTTTGTCTTGCCATGTATTTGAGTTCTTCTTCTTGTCTGTGTTTTACAACTGGTCTTTACCATCTCTGGATGATTGTGTTTTCTGACTAATCCAATTATGCCAGTGTTCCTTGTTTGTTATCATGGTTCCTTCATGAACGTCGGTTTCAAGTCATGTTAATATTAAAATTTCATATTAGGCCCTAATATTCAAAGCCCATGGATCAATTTATTCCAAACATTACCAGATGGGCCTTTAGAGTGGGCCATTGATAATTGAGTTTAACAAACAAAATAACTCAATTTTCTTAAGGTCCAACCATTTATCAATAAAGATAAATAAATAAATCATGTTATTTGATTTATTTCAGACAAAATTTAATATTTTAGAAAGTCATATTTTATGAAATGACCTCAAAATTTTTTTTAATCAAATTTTCTAACTTTTTTTCACATAAATACATGATATGTATTTAAAGTATGTTGTTATTTCTGTCTAAGTGTCAAGTGTTTTGACAACATTGGCAAACCGCCAATGTTTTAACAACGAGGTTTAATCAATATTAGATATTTATAAAGTCGGTTAATCGGTATTAGATATTTATAAAGTCGGTTAAAGATTAAACAAAATTAAATAATTTAAAATATGATTAAAAAAGTTATTCCTAACTTATCGAAAAATTTAGAGTTTAATTAAAAAAAGTATTAAATAAATATAATTGATTTATTTTGGTCTATAATAAATTATTAATTTACGAAAATGAACCGATTAATTTATAAACTAATTAATGTTTAACAAAAATAATTATTAAAATAAATTGAACCAAAAATTTGAAAATTGAGTTAAAAAGTTGACAGGTTCAAGATTTTTATGGTTGACCGACAATTTCTAAAGATCATTAATTTTAATACGAAATATAATTAATTATAACTTTTATTAATTTTAATTTAAATTGAGATTAACCAATGATGTGAACACAATTTCTAAAGATCAATTCAATCAAAATTGTTATTTAACAATCGTTACTTTATTAACTAATTTATA
>JAOQMQ010000007.1:20806396-20825612 GCA_027563845.1 Erythroxylum subrotundum
TTTAACAATCGTTAATTTATTAACTAATTTATATATATATATATATATATATATATATATATATTATATGCATTTGATAATTAAATTATAGTCAACTGTCTTAATTCCAAATCCCTATTCTCTAGAAACAGATCACTTGTTCTTCCTATCCTATTTTATGAACATCATCTATTTAATAAATGAAATTTATAGAAAATAGATTAATAAATGCTCCTAAAATAGAGCAGGAATAGAACGGTTGTGATCTGAACCCTATTCTCCGAACCTTAAATTCATAACTTCTGCTGCTCTTTTCAAGCCAATTTACCAAATCAAAAAATAATTAATTGCTTGGATCAAAAAATGAAATTACATAAGAACTTGTAAGAAAATTTGCATTTACTTATTCAAGAATATCGGCTAATCCTTATTTTTCATGGTTTCTTACAAATTTTTAAGTACGATTGACAAAGTCTGAATCCGACTGAATTCTTTTATATCGTTTAAAATAATAATTATTTGATGTTATTATTTAAATTGATATTATTTTATTCTTAAATTTTAAAATTTTAAAGATAAAACAACAATTATTTTGAACAATCTCACTAAATTAATATCGTTTTTATAAAAATATTCAATCAAGTCACTCAATTCGAATCTAAACCAAAGATAACTCAATTTGATTCTGACTCGTTTATTTTCAAGTCGAATTTACCTTATTTTGTTATTCTAATCAATTCTGCTCCTTTTTTTTTTTGTTTGAGCTTATTTTAAAGTTTTGTCAAATCTAAATCGAACAATTCAAATGTTATATTGATATTATTTTTCTTTTTAATCTTTTATTACAAATTTCAATCAAACTTTATTTTAGTTTTTCATTACAAATCTTAACTAAATAAGTAATAAAAACATAAAACAAAAATTAAAATCTAGAGAGAAAAAAATAAAACCAAATGTAAGGATGACAACAAAAAAACTCAGTTTGCCCTAGCTTGGCTCGTAGTTAATGACCCGACTTAAGTTGATTCGGTTGATTCGAATTTGAACCAAGTTTAAACCTTTTTAATTTTGAACTTTGAGTCGGGTTCAGGCTTAGGCTATCTGACCTAACCCTATCTGAAACTCATAATTTTCACATAAAATATCGTTAGTCTGATCATGAGCTCTGTATGCCACCATGTACAAGGCATTTGAAGTGAAATTGGGATAATTCAAATCTACAACCTAATTCTGCAAACGGTTGATAATCTTATAGTATAGAGTGGCTATAATGACTGTAGGATTTGGACAAGAAGCATAAGAAATATTCCTTTCTAGACACCACCTAAAAGTAAAAGAAATCATCCGAAAATTAAAAAATTTAATAAAACTTGATTGGACACAATCAAACTTTGAATTGCTTAAACTCGATTAGACTCGAACTTAAGTCTAAAACGCTTGAACGTAAAAATAGGATTTCAGGCTGGACTTGATTGCCACGCATAATCAAATAGACACTAAATTTTTCAACCATTAATCAAAATGATATTTAGTCGAACCATTAAGGATGTCAATTTTTTAGTCCGAATAGGCCAAGTTACTTTAAAAATGACGTCATTTTTTATATATTTTTTAAAATATGTATAACGAGTCAAGTTGACCCGGCCCGCTCGTAACCCATCGGGTCATAAACCGGGTCACTAGCTAGTCAACTCATGATCGAGTCGACCTATCTCGGCCCGACTTATTAACATTCCTCGAACCATTTCAAGTTAAATTAAACAACCTTTAAATTTTAATTCAATAAAAATCCAATAATTCATCGTTCTTTAATGCAATATAAGGCCCACCCTTTCTTTTTCTTTAATGCTCAGCTACCCCGAAATGGGCTCTCTTAAAGTTTGCAGTTGCCCTCTCGTCCCACACAAAAGCTAACATCACAAGTCACTCTATACTAAATTCTTCCAATCCGTTCATTTTCATGCCCACCTCATCAACTACGTCAAATCCCATAATTAAGATATATATAGTTAAATTAGTTTATTCAGTTTACTACGATTAAACTACTTGGGGAGATTCGGAATCTCTGTCTTTTAACGTCACACAACATTACATTAGCTACCAAAGTCAGGTCAAATTATGTTTGCCCCGAAATAGTTGACTAGACTTGGCAAAACTTGACCGATTAGGTTAAGCCTAATTTGACTTAAAATTAACAAATTTGAGCTTTGAATTGAGCTTAGCCTCAGATTGTTCAACTTCTTCCGACCCGAAATTCAAAAACGTTACATAAAATATCATCATTTTGAATTTTTAAAAATTAAAAATTAGTTAAACACAATCAAATTTTAAATTACCTAAGTTCAAATAGACTCAGATTCGAGTCTGTCATCTTAATTTCTACCTTATGCTAAAAGTAGAATTTTGAGTTGAACTTAGCTGCCGTAAACAACTAAATAGATACTGAATTTTTCAACCATTAATCAAAATGATATTTTCCAAACCAATTCAAACTAAATTAACTAATTTTAAAATTTAATCTATTAATTTTGATTCCATAAATATCAGACCCGCCAACAAAACCTTTCCCTTTCTTTTTATTTTCTTTAATGCTCAGCTGAGCTACCTGGAAATGGGGTCTCTTAAGGTTTCCAAGGGCCCTCTCATCCCACACAAAAAGCTACAATCACAAGACGCTCTATACTAAATTCTTTTATCTGCGTTCGTGGCTCATCAACTACGTCAAATCCTACTCTATTCAGTTTACGTATTGAGCTATTCAGTTTACGTATTGAGCTAACTACTCGGAGAGATTCGGAATCTCTGTCGTTAACATGACACAACATGACGTTAGCATCCAAACTGGCACATCAAAATATCCTTTTTCAATTAGTCTGGTCCAATTTTGTTTTATTTAATTTTATTTATATATTTATATAAAGTTAATATAAATATGTGGATAAAATTTAATAAAATATGATGGGAACATTATAATCGAAACAGAAGATCTGATCCCTTCAAATATGGGACAATTTATGTTTGAAATTAGATTCTCGTTTTAGTACTAAAACAGCTCCTGTCCTATTTTATTAAACATTATCCACGTATTTATTTGAGATTTACATAAATATGTGGATAAAATTAAGTAGAATAAGGTTGGAATATCCTTATAGGTACAGAGGATTTGGTATGTTTGTGGAGACCAGATCCTCTATTCTGTAAACCAGTTCCTACCTGTTTCATTAAATCTCATTCACACATTTATATAAGATCCATACAAATGTGTGAATAAAATGGACTAGAACAGAGATAGAATACCCTTATAGGTACAAAACATTTGCCCTAAAAGAGGTGACTAGATTTGACAAAACTAACCCTGCCATAATTAAAGTTGATATAATTTTTATGAGTTAATTAGATTTTGGAGTAGGCTCAATTTTTTTTTAATTTCAAACTTTGATCTCAAACACGGACTATTCAACCTAAATCTTGAAATTTTTAAATAAAAATAATACCGTTTGAATAAAATAGCTTTGTTTTAATTTATAAATTTAAAAAACATATACTTAACCAGGCCTAGCTTAGACCTGAAGATCAAGCTCAGCTTATTATTAAGCCTACTGATAACTTATTTGATAAAGAGAAGGATAGTTCAGTTAGGTGTTGACGATGTCAATAATGAAAGAGTTCTCAATAATTTGACTGTAATAGTAAAATGAGCAAGACACGTAAGGAATCCTATTTCTTTTGAATCTAATTTATTAATTAATTCAAAATTATTTATTTATTTCAAAATTAATTACAAAATAATATCATTTTTTACTTAATCTTATTTTTGAGGGTGAATTGAAACAATCGGTAAAGTTGATTCTTTATAACCATAAAATCACAGGTTCGAGTCACGGAAATTACATTATATCCCTTCTCAGACTTTTCCAAAATGGGGAGCTTTGTGCACTGAACACGTTGATTCGACTCAATCTTAATTTTAAATTATTTATAATTTTAAATTATTTTAAATTATGTTACATTCAAACTAAATAGTTTGGATTTAATTATGATGAATTCAATTAAATTAGAACCCGAATAATATAGTTAAAATAATATCATTTGATAAAATGATAATCGTTTTGATTAATTAAATTTTAACTATTGAATAAAATGATGTCCACTTATCTCAATTGAGTTAAATTCAACTTCTTTAACTTAATTAAAAATAAGGTTATGTATTATTGAACATTTTTAAACTTCGTGTATCTCTCGTTAAATTGTTGTCGTTGTATTATTTCCAACCCAATTAAATTAAAATATTTAAATTTATATTGAGTTAAAACTTCCTTTTGCAAATATCTCCCAAACACTTAAATATTCCTCGTCACTAGAACCATGATCCCTTTTACTTTGTTTTTCTACGATAAAACAACATTACATTAGCCACCAAAGTCAAGCCAAATTATGTTTGCCAAGACTTGGCAAAACTTGTCCGGTTAGGTTAAGCCTAATTTGACTTAAAATTACATTTCGAATTGATACTTCGAACTAGACATTTTTTTTTGTTACACAGGAGCAACAAACACAATTTAAACTAGTCTGGGAATGCTAATTCTACTGATGTCCTCAAGGAGGATCGAGCGATCCCCCCAGGGGGCAGATACAAAAGTGGTAACTCCTAACCCAAAATTTACAGCAGCCAATCGGTACTCCTATTACCCTCTCTGTAAATGTGGCGGGGTAGAACTACCCAGTTGCGGTTGAGTAGCTCATTAATGCCCAGGACGAGCGGATTCAGGGACTGGATGCGGGTAGTGGAATCTGAGAGCATATTTATAACCGCTTGAGAGTCTAGCTCTAATTCAATCTTTCGAAATCTGAGCTCCCATGTCAGAGTTAATCCCGAGTAGACTCCCCAGAGTTCTGCATCTATAGTAGAACACCGTCCGAGATTCTGGACAAAACCGCCGAGCCAATCACCAGCACTGTTGCAAATAAGTCCTCCTGCAGTGGCTAAGTCGGAAAAGCTTTTAAAAGCCCCATCAGTGTTCAGCTTCACCCAGCAAGTAGTGGGTCGGCTCCAGCCAATTAATTGTTCTTGTCGAGGTCGGGGGCTATGACCACTCATGCTTTGTCGATCCGAAGCGAGTTGGATTTGTTGAGCATAGACCAAAACAGTGGAAGGAGGAGATCCGAGCCAAGGGAAGTGGCCTTCGAAAATAGACCGGTTCCTCCAGGACCACATAAACCAGCAAGTTGTACCGAATATGAGGGGCCAATCAAGGCCTTCGAGCCGCCATTTCGATTGGAGGTTGACCTTAAGCCAATCAGCAAGAGGAAGATCAAAAAAGTTAGTGGAGATGTTTAGTAAAGGAAAAGTATATCACAGTCTTCGCGCTCTGGGGCAGTCTCTCATGACATGTATGGAAGTCTCGTTCGCCTGACAATGATGGCACTTTGCTGTCGGAGTCAGATGACGCCGAAGCCTTTCTCGATTAGTTAACAAACGGTCCTGAACGATAAGCCAGAGAAAGGAGTGGATGTGCGGGGGAGGGGGGGGGAGACAATTCCAAATGGTCTTCTAGGGGGTATTAGTGTCCCGGGGGGCTGACTCCAAAATCATGTGATAAGCGGTTGCTATTGTGGAGCTCCCAGAGTCCAACTCCCCCAAGTAAGCTTATCTGGCCCCAAGTGGGGCTTGGGGGGCAAAATCCTGCAATAGACATACAAACAAAATGAGGAAGTAAAGATTGAAATTCATCCCAATGCCAGTTACTTGAGTTGTCGGTATAATGATGCACTCGCACATCCCGGGTGTAGGGGGAGATAGGAGCGAGCTCATGGGAGATGAGTGGGCCCACGTCCGCCACCCAAGGATCCAACTAGAAACGGGCTCGTGAGCCATCGCATATGACCCATTTGATACCATAAAGGACGTGAGGCCAAACAACTTTGATGCTCCTCCAGATCATGGAACTGCCAGTAGCTGGAAGGGAGGTAGGCAGGTTATGGGCATCAAAGTTGTATTTAGCGGACAGGATTTGAACCCATAATTTGTTCGACTGTGAGATCAGAGTCCATCCAAGTTTGGTAAGCAAAGCATCGTTGGTTTCATGAATTTTGCGAATACCGAGGCCCCTCATATCTTTGGGTTGGCAAACTTTATCCCAAGAGACGAGGTTCACTTTTTTGGTGCCCGGGGTAGAGGCCTAAAAAAAGTTGCGCGTAATTTTTTCTAATTTGTCGAAAAGGTGTTTGGGAAGGCATACCGTTTGCATCGTATAGATGGGGATGGCAGAGATGACAGATTTTGTCAGGGTGGTACAATCAACAAGGGACAGTAGATTTGCAATCCAGTCCGAGAGGCGGTGTTGCACCTTATCTACAATGTATTGGTAGGTGCCTTTATAGACTTTTTCGTGTAGCATAGGCACCCCAAGGTAGCGTCCTAAATTGGTAGTTTGCCTAAAGCCTAAATCTCTGCTCAACTGTCGAGCTCTGGAGTGGGGGACATTCTTGGAAAAATAACAGCGAGATTTATCATGGCTGATTTTCTGGCCAGACGCTTTGCAAAACAGTGTCAAGGTGTCTCTGAGAACTCGAGCTTGATCAATAGTCGCTTCGGAAAAGAGGGTGAGGTCATCCGCAAAGAAGGGGTGAGTTAATAGAGGGGGCCCCGGCGACTTAATTTAATGGGTTCCATTGTCCATGTGAAACCGAGTAGTTAATCAAGTGGCCTAGGCGTTCCATACACAAGATGAAAAGGTACGGCGATAGCGGGTCACCTTATCGGAGTCCTCTATCGAGCTCTGAATTGAACTTGAATTTTTTCTTTTTTCTTTTACAATTTTGAGCTTTGAATCGAGTTTAGATTCAAACTATTCAACTTCGTCCGACTTGAAACTAAAATTTTTTACATAAAATATCATCATTTTGAATTTTTAAAAATAAAAAATTAATTGAACACAATCAGACCTTAGGCTACCTAAGCTCAATTAGGCTCAGATTCAAGTCTAAGAACTTAATTTCTGCCTGATGCTAAAAGTAGAATTTCGAGTTGGACTCGGTTGCCATAAACAACCAAACAGATACTAAATTTTTCAACCATTAATCAAAATGATATTACCTGAACCAATTCAAATTAAGTTAATTAATTTTTAAATTTAAATTTAATAAAAATAATCTATATAAATTTAATCTATTAATTTTCATTCCATAATTCATTATTCTTTTTTTTTAATACAAGGGAGATGAAACATAAAAGCTAAACAGCTACACACTACGCCTCTGGCTAGAAGTATCAGTTATGTCCTTACGTAACAGGGTTAAACAAACTAAGGGAGGCTCCTGAAGGTACACAAAACCAATATGATGTAGACTTGTAGATTCGGCCAACCAGTCAGTACATTGATTTCCTTCTCGAAAGACATGACATGGCTTCACCACCCACTCTCTAGTCATTAATAACTTAATATCCTTAGTCAAAGAACAATTTGTCAAACTCCTCCCTATTGAGTCCAATAGAATATTGATGAAAATTAGGAAATTTGAGTTTAACTCTACCCGACGATATCCTAAATTTCAGACCAAAAAAAGACCCAAGTAAACACCCCACAACTCTAGCTCAAAGGGAGAACACCAGTCAATATTGTGGAAAAATCCACCTAACCAAGCGCCAGTAACATCCCTAATAACACCAGAATTTGTCATTCTTTAGGGCAATATCAGACCCACCGGCAAAACCTTTCTCTTTCTTTTTCTTTTCTTTAATGCTCAGCTGAGCTACCTGGAAATGGGATCTCTTAAGGTTTCCAAGTGGCCTCTCATCCCACACAAAAAGCTACAATCACAAGTGGCTCTATACTAAATTCTTTTATCTGTGTTCGTGGCTCATCAACTACATCAAATCCTACTCTATTCAGTTTACGTATTGAGCTAACTACTCGGAGAGATTCGGAATCTCTGTCATTAACATGACATTAGGATCCAAACTGGCACATCAAATTATCCGTTTCAATTACTCTGTTTTAATCTTATTCTATTTAGTTTCATCTATATATTTATATAAGGCCTATATAAATGTGTAGATAAGATTTAATGATGACGATAATGAAAGAGTTCCCAATAATTTGAGTGTAGTTGTAAAATTAGCAAGACACCTAAGGAATTCTATTTTTTAAATATAATTTATTAATAAATTTAAAATTATTTATTTGATTCGCACACATATATAAAGAAAATATTATGCTCATTTCTAATTTTATTTGAATTGCATACAAGAGATAATTGTTTTAAAAAGTCAAACTAAGATTAGGTCGTCCGACTTTTGAATACGAGACTCGAGTTTAGCACGAAATTTAACTAAGTTTGAATTGCGTAGTTTGAACTCGATTCAGGAAATGATCGATTTGATTTTAAATTTCAAATTGACATTATTTTTCACTTTAGTTTCTTAAATTTATAAATCATATTAACATAATTAGAGGTTTAAGTTAAACTTTGTATAGACTCTTTTAAATTCAAATTTATTTTAAAACTCAATTAATTCAGGACTGAACCGTTAATTTGAAATCTGTATGAGATTAATTTGTCAATCCTACTCGAGAGAGATTTTTCCGAACATGCACGCTTTCTATGGCACCATTTTTCTGGGACATATTCACCTATTTTTAAAATTGATATTTCCCTGTCCCCTTTACATCTAACTCATTTATTAATTAGAAGGGAGAAAAAATAAATAGGTTAGATATAAAAAGAACACGGGAACATCAATTTTAAGAACAGGTGATTACGTTCCTATTTTTCCTGAGAAATGGTTGGATTCCATTTTTCTTAGAAACTTACGTGAAGACATAAGCATGTTCGAGAGGAACTTCCTAGAGTGTTAAATTCCACCAGACAAAAAAAACCTTACTTGTGCTTAGTTCTTCTTGGAAAAAAAAGGGTGTGTGAAATGTGATTGGAATATTGGAAATAATCAAGTGAAATATAATATCACTTTTTACTTAATCCTATTTTTTGAAGGCGAATTGGAGTAATCGGTAAAATTATTTCTTTATAACGATAAAATCATAAGTTCGAGTCACGAAAATTACATTATAATCTTTCTCAGACCTTCCCAAAATGGAGAGCCTTGTGTACTGAACACATTGACTTGACTCAATCCTAATTTTAAATTATTTATAATCTTAAATTATTTTAAATTTCTTTACGTTCAAACTAAATAATTTGAATTTAATTACGATGAATTTAATTAAATTAGAAACCGAATAATATAATAGTTAAAATAATATTATTTAATAAAATAATAATCATTTTGATTAATTAATTTTCAACTATCGAATAAAATAATGTTCACTTATTTTAGTTGAGTTAAATCCAACTTCTCCAACTTAATTAACACTATGATTACGTATTATCAAACCTTTTCAAACTTTGTGTATAAATAAGACTCTCGTTAAATTGATCTTGTCGTATTATTTCCAACTCAATTAAATTAAAATATTTAAATTTATATTGAGCTAAACCTTGTTTTGTCAAATATCTTCCAAACACTTAAATATTCCTCGACACTATAACCATCTTTGACCGTTTTACTTTGTTTTTCTATACTAACCATCTTTGACCGTCTCTTCCTCGACATTAACTAGCCCCCTGTCTCCACCAACTCCCGTTTACCTTCCACATTCATGCATTCAAAATTGAGACATGACATTGAATGTTACATTTGGACCATACCATAACATTGGAACTTTGTGACATTTAAGTTTAGGTTGTTTTATTGAAAATTTATAATTAAACTGAGTTGTGTCACATTAAAGTAAAATTAATTAAAAGGGTTTTATATAATAAAAGGACATATTTTTATATTTTAATATTTTAAATTAAAGATGATATCTTTAAATTTATATAAATTTAAATCAATTTCTTTTAGTTTATACTTTATTTAAATTACAATCTAAAATAAAATTAGAGATTGAAATTGATTTGAGTTTAGTATAAATTTAAATTATTAATATGATTTAAAAATAAGATTTTAATATGATTTTTAAATTGGGTCACATAATTGGATCATTAATACGAAATGAATAAATAAAATTCGACTAAAATTATAGTCAAAATTCATATTATGACATTTTAACTGGAAACACCTCAAGGTTTCAAGTTCCCAAAACAACTTGTCGTTTTCGGAAGGAGTTGGGAAGGAGCTTTCCAGACAAATGTTTCAGCTTCTGTCTCTGTCGAGTGCCATGCCCTGCCACGTCGGATCCATCTAATGGCCTCTATTAAATTGTCCCCGAACACTGGACGACCCCACTCATCGTGTGGCTCTCATTTAGTAAGCCGTACCTGTCGGGACCCACCCCCACTCCATCTCCTGCCACGTGGGGACCTAACCGACGATCTCCCAGCTGTTATCCTGTTCCCCGAAATCGACGACACGTGCTGTCGCGGGCCCCACATCTAACTCGCCACGTCATCCAACTGGGTCACAGGTGTCAGCACGAGCTTCGCGTCAGCCTCCAAGTGTCCATCTCTGGGCCCCGCGTAAATCTCGGCCGTTTTTATTGTTATAATTCCCCAAATTTAGAAGAATCAAAATCAAAATCAATAAAAGATGATTTTCCAGATTCTTTTCAGTTATTAACGAATCAAAAACGCGGGGGTGAAATTGATTGGAGCGTGCAACGCACGGCGAGTAACTAGCACGCGCTCTTCGATTCACCTAAAAACCGAAAACAAACTCCTTCTATAAATACCAACTCTCTATTTTAAGTGTTTCCTTCTTCTTCTTCTTCTTCTTTGTGTCATCTCTCTGTAGTTTTGCGGTTTCGCATAACAAAATCTTTAGCGCTTGACTCTCGTTCCTCGTTCTCTGCGGTTTCTAGGGTTTTCTTTTGGGTATTTTTCTTTTCTTCTTCTTTGTGATGCTGTGCCATTCATTCGTGCATGTATATATTTGTCGGCTGAAGAAATAGCTGGAATAACGTAGGAAGAGTTGAATTAGGTTCCTTTCCATGGCAAACTCTCAATTTTCGCGTTGTTTTTGAAGGGTCTACCTGCATTTTGCTTCTTGTTGTGATTTCTGAAGGCTTTTGGATTGAACTTGGACGTTAGGTGAATGCTAGAAAATCTAATCTTCTTGAAAGATCGTGTTTTTGGCTCTCAAATGCTCTGCGCTTTGTTTGGTTTCTATGTTACATTGGGTTATATCTGATTTTCTGGTTCTTGTTTTGAGATGCGTTTCTTTTGCCTGGCTGCGATTGTTACATCACGGGTCAGTTCAGTTTTGTTTTCTTCTTTCAGTTTTTTTTTTCCCAGCCCCATAAAACCGATATTTGGAGTTTCGACTTTGATTCTGATTTGCTTCCTCTTGATTAACCAATGATGTGATATGGGTTTTGTTTTTATCTTAGATTCTTTCCTCAAGTCCTTAAATAAACTTTTGAGTAAAATGGACTGATTAGAGATGTCAAAATATTTTAGAGTAAAACAAGCGTATACTTTTCAAGTCATTGAAAATATGGTGGTGTTTTCTCTTTCAAAGTTGCTAATTTTCTTTAAACCAAAACATTAAAGTCGGTATCTAGAATCTTGACCGTAGTTAAATTTCGTACCAGTTCTTCTATTCAGGTGGGTCATATATGGTATGAAGGCCTGAACAAAACTATGTAAGCATGAGAAAATGTACTCGTGTTCGTGTTCTACTATGTTGCTTTCGGTGTTAGTGCTCAAATTACATTAGAATTTGTGATAGTATAGGAGAATGAGATGTCTGTATCTATATGTATGTGTGTTGTTAGTTCATTTTCATTTAAACGATCTATAAAATGTCTGAATCTTTGTTTAGTGTTGGGTCCCTCATAGATAGTTGCATGTGATAATTGAGACCCTCCACTATGTGAGGTTGCGAGAGAATTTTATTGTCTGCAACTACCCCAATTACTAAAACTTTCTTTGCCAGATATCTTCACGAAAAGACTGTTCCTTGATTCCTAAATCATGCATCTGATCGATTCTATTTTGCGGTTTTAACTAGCTTTTTTTTTACTAAGAAAACCGATGTATGGTTTTCTTTGTCCTTTGAACATACAGTTTTTTTTTCTGTGATTAGTGATTTCTTTATTGTTGTTTCTTCTTTTTTTCGTCTGCTTTTTGGTCTCTAAGATGGTAGACGGCTATACTTGTTTCATCATATGTTTTTGTTGCAGCTGCATATAAATCTATGTTTTTTGGCTGATGATGATAATGCCCTGTAGGGTCCTAGTTTTCTTTTCCTTGCAACCAAAATTCAATGGAGCATTAAAATAATTATTACCTTAAGTTTAGATTTTCCACTTCTTAATGCATGTTTGGTTTCCCGTCAATTTGGACTGTTTTGAAATCTTTGTGAATTACAACAGTCCTTATCAATCTGCTGACTCAGACATGGATTTGTTGATACATCCCCAATCAATATACTGATTTTTTTGGACATTTAGTATTTTTGCATTTTTGCAGTTTTAATTTCAGGAGTTTATACCGATTCTGCTCCCTAGTTCTATTGTTTTTTTTTTTTGGAAAGATTCCCTAGTTCTATTGCTTGCTGCTTCTAGCATGAGAAAGTGAAGGGCATGAACAGTTGATAATGATTTTTCCTTTTCAGCAGTAACTAATTTACTTTGGTGGGAATGAGACTGAACAGAGGAAAAAGCTAAGAGTGAGAGAGATAAAAAAAAAAAGTTGATAATTATATTATATTTAGCACCTGCATCACTATCCATTTCTATAATTTACATCTCATGTAGGCAGTAAGGAAATGGCAAAACAGAGCCACATTCTCTAGATCTTTGTTTTGGTTAATTGTACACTGCTTTGACGATATTCTTGTTGTTTACTTGGATTACCACAATCTTTTTGTTTAGACATTTTGTATAAATCTGTTTTTAGTGCTTGATCTTATTGTGCTTACCTTAATCACCTGTTTTTTCATTCTTGCAGAAGATTGTAGATTCACAAGGAATTCTGAAATTATAGTCTGTTGTCTAGATATACACATAGTCAGTGCAGATATGAGAGCATATAGGTAATAACAAATTATTCTGCTATTAGAAGATTATTCATTTCTTTATTTCATCATATTCTTACGGACCACATCTTATACCAACCAGTGTTTAGGAGCACCGTTCTTGAAGGACTGCTCACAAAGCAGCTGTGACAAGAAAACTTTGAAAGGTGGTTCTTCTTCGATAAACGAGTGAGCTGAAGAGAAATCTTAGACATCAATACAAAAAACCTACAATTATTCTTCATTTGGAAAGTTGTCTGCTGTTAACATCTCCTTAGTTCAGACATCATACGTGTTCATATAAATTTAGATCCAATGGACCTTAAATCAAATCACACTGCTCCTGTTCTCACGAATCAGTCAACACTGGGAGTTCATAACAGTCTGTTGCAATACTCACCCAGAGGAGCAGCTTTCTCATCAAATTTATTCTTAACTATACCAAGGAAAAAAACTGGAGTGCTTGATGATATTCGTTCCAGTGGTTGGCTGGATGCCATGATGTCCTCTTCTCCTCCTCGTAAGAAGATAAACAAGGACATACAGAATGAGCTTCCTTTAGCTGATGCAGATTTTGCTTATCGCTCCTGGCTGGTAATTGTCTGGTCCTAAGAACAATTTGTTATTTATTCCTAACAAATAAGTCTGATGGTGATCTTTCTGACCTGTGTTTCTTCCTTCTTGCAGCATAAATACCCATCTGCTCTTACTTCTTTTGAGAAAATCACAAACTTTGCCAAAGGAAAGAGAATTGCCCTATTCCTGGATTATGACGGTACACTTTCACCAATTGTTGATGACCCTGATTGTGCTTTCATGTCTAATAATGTAAGAAGAACTTCTTGATTGCTTAGAAGTTTTTAGTTAATCTTCTTTTAAAATGTCCTGTACATGAATAATCACCGAGATGTCCTCTAATTTCATTGCAGATGCGTTTGGCTGTTAAAAAGGTGGCAAAATATTTTCCAACAGCAATAATTAGCGGGAGAAGCCGTGACAAGGTAATCGAAAGGATTGTCTTGTAAAACAGTAAAACATTCCAAGACGGTTTGTTTGTGTTGGTAGTTAAGATTTTTATTGTTTCATCTGATTATATGTCATTTGTGGATTTTGGTGATCCAGGTTTATGAGTTTGTGGGATTAACAGAACTCTACTATGCCGGTAGCCATGGGATGGACATCATAGGACCCGTTACAAAATCTGCCTGTGTTGCTCATTCAAATTCCATCAGGTCTACTGATGAGCAGGTAACTTTCTAACAAGTCCTCTGCAAGTTTATAATCTTTCTCCACCTCATGATTTATTTAGTTTGTTTTAACCTACTTATGCTACAAACAGGGCAAGGAAGTTACTCTGTTCCAACCTGCTAGTGAATTTTTACCAATGATTGAAGAGGTATGTAAATATCTTGTACAAAGCAATAACATCAACTTGTTCTCTTTCTTTGTTCCCCTTTGTTATTGAGCATTTTGTTAAATTCATCTGAGCAGGTCTACGATTCCCTTGTTGAATGTACCAAGGACATTGAAGGAGCTAAAGTCGAAAACAACAAGTTCTGCCTCTCCGTGCATTACCGTAATGTAGATGAGAAGGTACTATTTCATTTTTTCGCCACGAAGTAGCATACACCAGTTAGTAACTTGAATGATCAATTTCAAGCTTAATGATATTGTTGCACCTTTCTTCTATGTTTAGAGTTGGATGACAGTTGCACAGCGTGTTCATGATGTTATAAAAGAGTTCCCACGGCTGAGGTTGACACCCGGGAGGAAGGTAATTTTCGTATCTATCATGACCGTTCTCAATCTATTCTATTTTCTGTATATTTTCTGTTTGTCTAATTTTTATTTGGTTGACAAAGTTTAGGTTTTAGAGGTCCGGCCGATGATCGACTGGGACAAAGGAAAAGCTGTACTATTTGTACTTGAATCACTAGGTTCGTGAACCTTTTGTCTTGAAGGTCTTTGATTACTTATTGATTCAAAGATCTTTTTTCAGTTTCTGAGCCACTTATGAAATAAAAATTGTTTCAGGACTAAGTGATTCTGACGATGTTCTTCCAATTTATGTGGGAGATGACCGGACAGATGAAGATGCTTTCAAGGCGAGAAATAGTCATTTCTTTAGCTACATATTGTTCTGATCAGTTCTTGTAACTATAATTTTCTTTGTTTGTACAATTCGCTGACCTTAGGATCTCTCTAAACAGGTTTTGAGGGAGAGGAAATGTGGTTATGGCATCATAGTGTCGTCTGCACCGAAGGAAAGCAATGCATATTATTCCCTCCGAGACCCGTCAGAGGTACAGTGTGATTAACAGTAATGCTTTGAAGAAATCAGGTGTTCTACTGCTTGTAATCTTCTTCTCCATTAACAATAGTGTGACATTATTTTGTTACTTGTACCTTTTCCATTTCAGGTTATGGAGTTCCTGAACTCCCTGGTAATGTGGAAGAAGTCAAGTGGCTTATAACATGTGCAAAGAATAAAACAGAAAAAGGCATAATCTTTGATATACTATACAACAGGAAAGCATATATCTCTATGTTTTTTAGTTTTATAGGAATTAGACCAAGCAGCTTTTAAGCAGACTTGCACAGGAAAACATTGAGGCAGTCACATCAGGATCCTTCCCCTACCGAGCAACCTTAGTCTGCTCAAAGCTTCTTGTCTTAATTGTAAATGTCTTGCTGATTACTTTCCTGTGATGCTCCTATTGTCCAAGTATATTGATCATTCAATTCCAGTTTTGGTTCTTTGGAGATGATATAGTTCCCAACTATTTGTTAATTCTTTCTGGTTTACTAGAGAAATGCTTCATCTTTATTTCATGTTTTTGGACACAAGCTCCTGATGATATCACTGATGTTGACATCTGAGCTACTGCCATTGAAAATCATTCAACTTCGACCAAAGATCATTACATTGTTGATGATGTAGTAATTTTAGTAATTTGTTAAATGTGAATCAATTTTGTGTGATAAACACTATAATGTTGACTTTAAAGGTAGATGATCATCTATAGCCATTAAAATCAGAAACAACTTTTATATTAAAAATTTTGAAGTCTTTCGTGAAAATAATGACACCTTTTACTATTTCTTCAACTCCAAGCAAAAACGTTTTACATTTGCAGTTCTTCTGCTTCATGTGAGCGTAATTTAAAAGTTGAAGAACTTGGCTATACGTTTCAATCCCTGGAATGAACCCATGCGATTTCTAAACTGTTTCCTGTTACTCAGAAACTGTTTTCCAGTTACCAGATCGAACACAACTTGGAGAAAATTGGCTGTCAGATTTAGCTCTAAACACTAAATTGTTGGTGCTGACAAGGATCTTCCATTTCATTTCCTTCTCTGGAAATGCAGAGAAATAGCTTCTCATAAGCCAATGCCATTTTGGTTGCAGTGAACAATTGCAATCCTCTTATCCTTGCAACTTCCCCCTTCTTCTCCAGAATTTCTCTGCCATCTTCCCATGCCCTGTAGAGTGCATTCTTTAGAGAAACCATGGTTGGTGAAAATATGTAACCCATATCAACCTCAGTAAGAACAGACCCTGTGATGCTTGCAACTCTTGTGGCCATTATAGGTTTACCAGAAAGCATAGCCTCCAACAGAGTATGATCCAATCCCTGAGCTCGTAGTGTCGGGTTCACGAAAATGTCTATGGCATTGTAGAACCTAGCCAACTGAGATTGTTCTAGCGATCCCAGAACAATTGCATTAGTTCCAAGATCTCGGTACCTTTCACTCCAAGGTCCATTACCAGCAATCAGGATAACAACATTGTCACGAAACGTGGAATTTTCAGTAAGCATCTGCTTCAATGCTTCAAACATTAATGGATGACCTTTATCCTTCACCAACCTCCCTGCCATACCGAAAATCAACGATCTTCGCGGGATTCCAAACTTCTGATTAAATTCTATGCCCTTGACAGAATCTGGCTTGAAAACTTCCTCATCCACACCATTCAGAATAACATGAACTCTTTCTTCTGGGATCATGTATATTCTTTTCAAGACATCTCCAGCATGATCACTCGTAGCAACATGGTGCATGTAGTCCGGGAAGAACTTGACCTCTTCCACAACCTTAATCACTCTTTCACTCAGTGCATATGCTTGTGGTTGTTTTGGATTCCGCAGAAGCTCTTCAATGATATCAGTATGAATGGTTTCATATGCAATACCATGCCAAGTAACAGCTAAGTTGCTCAAGTTGTGGGATCGGGTATGCAGGAGACTAACACTCTCAGTGTGGATCACATCAAATGGTTTCCCAGTTGAGTTTTGAGCTTCAAATTGTTTCCAGACTAAAGACTGGTCCAGATAACCAGCAGCTGTCCGCTTTGAGAGGTGAAAGTATAAGTTGCTAGTTTGATGCCTTGGGAAAGACATGTTGGGGAGAGAGGAAGTGAAAATGTGAAGCTCATGCCCTCTTTTGGCAAGAGCAAGATGAAGGGTCAAAGCATGCCGCTCTAGTCCACCGGCCAAAGATTGATGAGGCCATTTCTTGACAAAAACCGCAATTTTAAGGAGCTTTCGCGGCGGTTCCAAGGAAAACAAGAGTTGATTCCAGGCGGATGAAAAAGAAAGGAGATCAATAGGATGAGGATGGTTCTGATTATGAAATGTCATTTGGCTTCTGGAATAGCAAGGGCCAGAGCAGCGACACCAGAAGAGGAACGAAACAAAGGAGAATGCAGATAAGACGGAAATGATGAAGCAGAAACAACGGAAACTGAAAACAACAACTTGATCCCTAGCCATCCAAATAATGAATTCAAGACCATATCCTACCTCTATCCCAGAGACAAAATCATTGAAACAATGAACAGATGGGAAACAGCATTAAGAATCTGTTCTATTCTAATCACCTCCATCACTCATATTTAAGTTCCAGAATGGCATCAACTTGAATCAAAAGGCATACAAATCTTCAATTTGGATTAAACATAAAAATCGGGAACTTGTCATTAAGCTCCTACATCAAGTGTTGACTTCACAGATTAAGTTTATGTGGTGGAACAAATTTGAAGCTACTCTACTGCCATTTTAAATATCATATCATTAAAAAAGGGGACAAAATGAACCATTTTCAATACAATCAGAAATATAAAAATTGCAAATTGCATTACTTTAGTACTACCTAACCCACTTGATCTCATCGAACCAGTCAAAATGGCAAGCGATAACACGTGAAGAAGACCGATGTTAAGAATATGAAAAACTGAACAAATACCTGTCTCTCCACCACAAATGAAACCTTTCTTCATAAGCATTTACAGATAAAACACAGCAACCAAATGGATTTAACATTTCAATTCTTAATTTATCAAACTATAAACATACATTAACTTAGAGAAATATGAGTTTTAGCTAACGAGTAAATGCATAAAGAACAAGAAAGACGAAGATAAACAAAGCCGAAGGTACCAAAATCACCAGAGGAGCAACAGCAGCTAAAGTATAGAGATCGCCACAAGCCAAAGTTCCCAACTTTATCTGCACCAAGTCCACTAGAGCCATCATCAAGAACCCGCAACCGAAAACCGAACCGAACCCAGAAAACAGAGTCCCTACTCTTAATGCCACCAAGTTGATATGAGCTGTAGACACACCCAGTCGCTCAAAGTTATGATCTTTTCCAATGATCTTGATTGCTTCTTTGATGGCCAATGCGATCAGACTTGAAAACAAGAAGCAGCTAAAGGAGTAGACATGGTAAACCACGAGGTTCTCTTCGACGGCTGGACGAGCAGCGACGCAAGAAGCGTCGGTGACGAGGGTGGCGGAGATGGGATACCATGTGAGGCCAAGAAAGAGTGCAAATGTGAACAAAGAGTTGACGTGGACAATTCCATCTAATGCCATTACATGGACTTTGGTGGTGGTTATGAGATTGCTCCGACACCATGTGGCGGAGAGGGAAACATCTTTAGATGGTTTAGAAGCCATCTGTGGTGGTGTTATTTGCGAGTTTTGGTGTTTGTGGGAGGAAAGAGACGGAAGAAAAGGACGGAGGAGCATTGACGTTAAAGTAGGTGTTGATGGCAAGTTTGGTATCGGAATCATCGGGAAAATGCGATTGAGTGTCTTTCCCGGCAAGGGACTGAGAAGGTAAACACACAAAAAGATATTCGCCGTTGCCGGGGATCGAACCCGGGTCACCCGCGTGACAG
The DNA here is from genome assembly GCA_027563845.1 of Erythroxylum subrotundum. Taxonomy (NCBI): domain Eukaryota; kingdom Viridiplantae; phylum Streptophyta; class Magnoliopsida; order Malpighiales; family Erythroxylaceae; genus Erythroxylum; species Erythroxylum subrotundum. The sequence continues at coordinate 20,825,581 of JAOQMQ010000007.1, forward strand.
GCGGGAATACTCACCACTATACTACAACGACT
>JAOQMQ010000007.1:20825681-20836728 GCA_027563845.1 Erythroxylum subrotundum
TTCGCCGTTGCCGGGGATCGAACCCGGGTCACCCGCGTGACAGGCGGGAATACTCACCACTATACTACAACGACTTGATCGATCAAGCAGGTTTCAATTATTGATCACTATATTACAGTTAATACCAAAATACAAATTGAATATCTCTAAATTATAACTAGATCCTCCTTTTATCTGCAAATTACTCTTTCACGGAAGTGGCAGGAGAGTATATTTTTAGTAATTACACTCTCCAAAAAGCTCATTTCAACGAACTCCATTGAAAAACAAATGTAATAGGGACAAATCTTTTAGTAAAGATGGCACTAATAAAGTAATAATACGATGGTAAGTATCGAACTTTATAATTAGAAATGATAATATATATCGGATCTAATTACTTAAAGGTTAGATTCAAGTTTTATCAAATTTGATTAAACTTAAATAAATAGGTTCGATTGTAAAGTTTAGCTCCACAAATTTAAGAATGTTAATTAAAGTGAATTTTAAACTTTTTTTAATCAAATTCGACACAATATTATTATATAAAATATGAGTTTACTCGATTTGAACAGATTAATTGAGTTTTAATTTTAACTTTAAAGTAATTAAAACTTAGATTATCATTCGATGGTTGATTGGTATTAACAACAACAACAATAACAATCTTAATACACAATACTTTCTGGTTTGTGAGGGTTAGAGAAGAGACATCAATTATACACAGTCTTCTCTTTGTATTTTACAAAAAAGTTGTTTCTACTTTCTATTATTCGAACTGAAATCTTTTAGTTACAAAAGAGTAACATTACTAATTGCTCTAAAGTTCGCTCCTAACTAAAAATAAAAACTTATTTTATACACATTTCTAAAATATAATTTAAAGATTGAATTTTACAGTAATTAACATTGCAACAATGGAATAAAAATATAATTAATTATTTTACTTGAGTAATTTTTAATATAAAAAAAAATGATAATCCTAGATTTTCTTGGAGTTTGTTGTGGTCGTGAGTTGAGATAAATCGTCTTGATCTTCTTAATCAGAGATCTTCTTCCTGATTTGCTTCCTTTTTTTAATAATAATAATAATAATAATACACTATTACACTATTCCAATGGAGTTCTACACATACTCAGATAGATTGAATTGATGTTGACAATCACAGAAAGGGACTAATGAATCTGTTTAGCATGTAACCGGTTTGTTCTAATCAAGCTCCAAGAATTTAGGGAAAAGAAATGCTTAAGGCGTCGCTTTCAGGCTTTCTTGTTCTATCTGTTCTTACCTAAACCTACGACGAACGTACACTATAACAAGTACAGCCGCTTTATCTTCTATTATTCTCGTATGTATATGTTTGTATCTCCGCGATCAGAAGAACTATGTAATCGTTCGTAAAGTTTCACTGCATTGAGAATTTGCTTGGCTCTCCATATCTGGTTACTGTAAAGCATGACGATTCTTCGGTTTTCGCTGTCCGTTTTGGTCCATATTGCTCTACTCTCATACCTCTCTTTTGCGGAAGACCCGACCGTGTACTATGAACTTAAAGTCTCTTACCTCACTGTCTCTCCTCTCGGCGTACCCCAGCAGGTTCTATCCTCATTTTTAATGTTGTGATGAGGTGGTCTCAGGTTTTTTTGCTGTTTCCTTATAATTTCTGGGTTGCAGGTTATAGCTGTAGGTGGGAAGTTTCCTGGACCTGTTATTAATGTCACTACCAATTTCAATGTTTTGATTAATTTGCACAATGAACTCAATGAAGATTTTCTCATGACTTGGTGGGTGTGTCCTCTTTTTCTTTGCTTTTTTGATTCTTTTCAGAGATGTTGTCTCAGCTTGACCGATTGGTTTCCGAGATTTTGACAGGCCTGGGATCGAAATGAGACGTAACTCATGGATGGATGGTGTTCCAGGAACGAGTTGTCCTATTCCTCCAAAACGGAACTTCACGTACAGTTTCCAAGTGAAAGATCAGATTGGAAGCTTTTTCTATGGTCCATCCCTTAATCTTCAAAGGGCATCTGGAGGATTTGGTCCTTTCATCATTAATAACCGGATAGTTATTCCAATCCCTTTTGCAAAACCGGATGGTGATATTGTGATTACGATTGGTGATTGGTACACTCGAAGTCGTTTGGTTAGTGTTTTAATGGCATTTCATTTCAAGCTTTTTAATGCCTTTTGCATGACTTAAGAAAAGTAAATTCTGGTGATGATTGAATCTTGTTTAAGGATTTGATGAGTGACCTTGAATCTGGGAAGGAGCTTGGAATGCCAGACGGAGTTTTGATTAATGGAAAGGGACCATATAGGTACGACAAAGCTTTTGTTCCTGACGGCATTAAGTATGAGACCATCAATGTCAATCCAGGTAAGCGAGATGAGATCCTGTCGCGATTTTTCGATACGGTTTACTCGGTTGGACTATTCGACATTGCAAATAATTCCTTTTCTTTGCAGGGAAGACCTACCGTATCCGAGTTCATAATGTTGGTACATCAACAAGTTTAAATTTCAGGATTCAGGGTCATAATCTGCTTCTTGTGGAAACCGAGGGACATTACACTGTACAACAAAACTATACCAGCTTTGACATTCATGTGGGTCAATCTTATTCGTTTCTCGTTACTATGGATCAGAATGCAACTTCTGATTACTATATCGTGGCAAGCGCTCGATTCGTGAATGAATCACTTTGGAAAAGAGTTACAGGAGTTGCCATCTTGCACTATTCCAATTCCAGACGAACAGCAACTGGTCCTTTGCCTGATGCACCACCAGATATCTATAACCGGTGGGCAGCAATGAACCAGCCAAAATCTATCAGGTTAGGGTCGTAATATACACAATCGAGACTGATTCTATCACTTAAACCTGTAATTTTATGCTGACAAACGAGACTCACCTTCTCACTATTAAGTTAGCCGTAAAGACTAATTTCTTTTAGAACAACATTTCTGCTAATTAAGGAAAATCCCTTATTATTGGATCTTCTTAAAGTCTGCATCAGCGTGATTTATAATAAATGTTGTTCTGCTAAGCCCTTGGTATGCTGTCAGGCAAAATACTTCTGCAAGTGGAGCTAGACCAAACCCTCAGGGCTCTTTTCACTACGGTTCAATCAACGTGACTGATACATATGTTATAAGGAGCTCGCCGCCGGTAACAATAAACGGGAAACGACGTGCAGCACTTAATGGACTATCGTTTGTGAATCCTGATACACCGATTAGGCTCGCAGATATTCATAAACTGAAGGGGGATTACAAGCTTGATTTTCCTAATCAACCACGTAAATGGCCTGCTAAGATGAGCACGTCTTTGATCAATGCTACATATAAAGGGTTCATAGAAGTTGTATTGCAGAACAATGACACCAGAATTCAGAGCTTTCACATGGATGGCTACTCCTTTTTCGTGGTTGGGTAAGAAAAGAAAGTTTTTGTTTCTTCATTTTCTTGTTGATTCTGTCTGGAAAGCCAGAAAATAAAAGAATGATTTGACTGGAAACCAGAATGGACTGGGGAATTTGGACGGAAGCTGACAGAGGACAATATAACAAGTGGGATGCTATTTCTCGCAGCACTGTAGAGGTATCTATTTTTATTTTTTATCATTTTTCAAACCTAATTAAAATTTTAAAAAAATTATATACTAAAAATTAAAAATATTCTCTTTAAAAATAAACTTTAGATTACGCTCGAATCATAAGTCTTATAATAAAGTCTGAATTGTCAAACGACCTGAAATTAACGTATTAAAATTTTGCGATTCATCTAAGTCGGGTCAAAGTAAATTGATTCGCATCTCTATTTAGACTTTTATTATCATGAAGTTACTCCTAGAGCTGTGGATTACATTACATAAAATGTTTGATTTTTTATGCCATAAAAGACCTTTGTGTTTCTGTTTCTCAAATCCAGGTTTACCCTGGGGCATGGACAGCAGTTTACGTGTCTCTTGACAATGTTGGTGTGTGGAATCTTAGGATTGATCACTTAGACAGATGGTATCTCGGACAAGAAACATACATGAAAATCATCAATCCTGAGGAGACCGGCTATACCGAGAAGAGTCCTCCTGATAATGTCAGATATTGTGGAGCTCTTAGACACTTGCAGAAGTATATATCTGACACTCTTGGTCTCTTTTGCATGTATGTGTCTTTGGTCATCCTCGTAGAGGCTAATACGTTTTTTCTTGTCGTCAGGGACGGTCACTACTCCTCCGTAGCGGTGTCCGACTTCCGCCGCCGTTTCAAGCTAGTTTTGGCTATGCTAATGGCAATTTTTGCTACAGTTTTCGTTTCCTGCTAAACATTTTTTGTTTTGCTGGTTGGATACGTGTTCTTTTCTGCATCAGGTACTTGAATCTTTGTTGGTAGAGATTCAGCTGTTCGAACACCACAAAGAATTGTAACTTGGTTCAAATGGGGGATCCACCATTTTTATCATTCTTTTTCACTGCTTGTTGATTGATGATTAAGATCATATTACAGCTTTTCACTTGTAGGGATACATGTTATTTCTTGAAGGTATGTATTCTATGTATGAAATATGAACTATGCAGCCTGAATTTGATATGTTTCAGGATCGAACTTTAACCAATATTTTAAAAATTAGATCAAAAATTAAACTATTTTTAAAAATTTAAGATTTAAAAGATTCAATCAGCATTAGAGTATCATAAAATCAGTTAAAAATTAAATAAAATAAAAGAATTTAAAATATGATTAAATGATAATGTCCTTATAAAATAATTTGAAATAATTTAATTGATTTATTTTCATTTACAAAAACTTATTAGTTTATAAAAATCGATCGGTTAATTAATAAACTAATTGGTTTTTAATAAAAGGATATTAAAATAAATCAAACTAAAATATTAAATAAAAATTAGTTGATTTATTTTAATTTATTTTAATTTATTAGTTTATAAAAACTGATCGATTAATTAATAAACTGATTAGTTTTTATAAACAAAAATTATTAAAATAAATCAAATCGAAATATTAAGTAGCGAACCATCAATTAAACCGATTTTTTAGTAGTTTGAGTTTCATACAGATTTAAAGTCAATGGATTGATTCAAATTGATCCAATTTTAGGTCATATCAAGCTAAAACTCAAGAGCATCAAATCGGTTCAATTAGAACAAAAAATAGAACCTATTCAAACTAAACTAGTGTCATTGATACCCGTATTCATTCGATATCGTATGGTCAAACCTTCCTTGATCAAAGGAAATCCATGGTTAGTTCCAAAAGATGCGGAGTTCCAAAAATTTAGGATGGTGGACTTGCTTCACAGATGACAACTTAACATGATCTTAACTTGACGACTCCGAAATTTTAGGGATGAAATTGCGTAGTAGATTATCTTTTTTTTTATTAAATTAGTATAAAATTGAAGATTTTAAAAAATAATTAAAATATATTATCCTTATTAGTTAAAAAAATTAAAGTTTAATTGAAAAAGAAGATTGTTAAATAAAATCTTTGAATTGACCAATGAAAATAAATGGATTAATTTTTATTTAAAAATTTTCTTTTTAAAATTAAACTTTAAATTTTTCGAAAAAGTCGTTAATCATTTTTCAAATCATTTAAAATTTTAACATATTTTATGATGAGATAATATCAGTTGATCCTTTTAAATCCTAAACTTCTTATTTCCGGTCCCTTTTTAAAACTTTATTATAGAAATTAGGATAAGTGGTATTTTTGAATTATTTTTTAATTTAATAAAATTGAATTATTCAAAAGATCAAGGGATTGAACTCAGAACTTAGTTTGAGTTGACCGAAAATTTTGAATTGGGCTTAGCTTGCAACTCTAATGTATTAAATATAACCGATGTTGCTTTTAAAATTAAATTTAAAATAAAATAGTTGGGTTCGATTAAATTTAAAATAAAATAATTGGAGTTCGATTAAACTCAAACTTGGGCTTAAACTCACCCACGAGTCTTATGCTAAAATTCATTATCATCATCATTATGCCTAATTCGAAGTTTCGCGATAAACCGAAATTTACATAAATTTGACAGTACACAATCTTATATTAAAATTGAACACTTGAAATAATTTTCGGGCAAACTCGGCCCAATACCATCGTTAACTTAAATTACCACACATAAGAAGTGACGGAGAGAACCAAAAGTCTTCTTATGTTATATATCATAAGTTTTTCTAATTAAAAAGAAAAAAAATTCAAAAAAATAAATATACAAATTAAATACCATTTTATTTTATTTTATACGTGAATTGTGTAATAAACAATACATGGGAAATTTGAATAAATAAAATTTTTAAAAATCAGATAAATTACAAATCACAAGCAAAGCGCTCAAAGTTCAGCGGTGAACGGAACTCCAGTGGTCGGCAACCATGACTGGCCGGCGATAAAGCTTCGCACAGTAAACCGGGAGGCCACAGCAGCGCTCTTTATAACATGAAAGCCTTTCCACTTAACCCTCAAGCTAGTAGAAGCACCTGGTCCAGAGTTCTGATATTCTCCATAAAAGAGAGTGTCAAGAGCAGAGCTTCCGTTATTCCATGGTAACCAACCTGCTGGACTAACAAAACCATCAATGTAAGTTTTGAGAATCACAGTTCTTGAGTACTGCATCCATGGCCTACCCAGATAAGTTGTGAAAGCTCCTACCACCGGTTTCAGGTCCGGTGCCGGTAGAATCTTGGAGTTGTGGATTGAAATTCCTGTGTTCTGATAAGGGTCGTAGCGACCTTGTGCTGTGATCACGTTGGCTTGTCCTTTTAATGGCTTTCGTACGTAGATCACACACTTTTGGAAGATAACTGCTGCGTTTCCGAAAATGAAGTCTATGGTCCCGTAGATGTAACATTCTCTGAAGAATTGTCGTTGAGAGTGGACAAAGATCGTGTCTTGGTATCCTTGGAATGCGCATCTGTAGAAGACAGAGAGGTCTGAGGCTGATCGGAGAGCAACTGCTTGACCCTTTAGTGGTCCTGCGGTGTTGCTGAATGTAATGCCTTGAGCAACAAAGCGAAGCCCATCAATTCCTATTAAATTCGTACATGAACTCGAATGATCAGAATCAGTATCAGTTTACGTTAACTAGACATGAACTAATAGTTTATTACCAGCAGTTGCACAACTGTAAGTTGTGTAACCTTCTGCAACACTCCTGCTACTAGTAATGATCGTGTTCTTAATGCCATCACCAATCAGCCAAATGTAGTTGTTGTTGAGTCCAACCTCAATGTTCTCCCTGTAAACTCCTGTCTTGATGTAAATAACAAACCTAGTAATATATTTCCTCTTGGAAGCTGCATCAATGGCTTCCTGAACTGTTCTAAAATGTCCCGAACCATCTTTAGCTACAATAAGGTTAGCTTTTGTTGAAGCTGATGAAGACTGCAATAGCCATCTCTCTTCCCTCGAGAACCAGCTTGGAAACTCTTGTGTGTTATTCTTCTCTGCCTGAAGCAAACCCCCGTTGATCGCCAAGCTGTTGCTGATGAGCATGGACAGGTTTTTGAGTGCCACAGGCGTAACGAAATTCGACAAGTTAAGATCTACAGATCCAAGACGACATGTCTGAATGTTGGTCAAAGCGCTACTTAGCCATGTCTGCACATCAAAATCGGTGCAGTTCCTCCTCTTGGCTTTTACACAACCTAACGTGCGATTCAGTTGGTAGATTGTACTCTCGTGAAGTTTCAAACAATCACTCCACACAGCTTTCTGCGGACGATTTTCGCAGCTCGGTCCAACTTGAAGAACTTTACTCTGAACATTTATTGATCTACGGAGAGATAATCGAACCATCATTTTCCTGAATCCAGACCTATGCTTCGGTGCAGAATGTGGGAAGTAATGCCTTGTGAATTCTTGGCACGGTTCAGGATATGGTGTCAGGTTGCACCACCAAGTTATATTAGATTTGGTGCTCCTTGATTCTGTAACAGAAATAACTAAAAACCAGAATGCAACAATTGCAAAGAGCTTAATCTCGCCTACCATTTTCGGGTTTCCTTTTTGTTTTTCTGATATGTTCGTCTATGTTTATAAGGGTCATCAAATCTAACTTTTCTTTTTACAAGACCGCATATGTTTCTGAATATTTTCTTAGTTTTCTTGCCAAGAAAGGTAATATACTGATCAACGCAGGAGTATTATATAATCCAACACCAGAAAAACAATATTATACGAAGACTTTGCTGTTTAATTCACAAGGAGAAGAAACTTATGCCTGGAATCTGAAATAACATGCAAGCATTAGCGAATCCCCAGTAGGTATGTCTTGACTTTAAATTAATTATGTCACAGACTTGCTTCAAGTTGCAAGTTGAGTATAAGCATTACACAAATCAGGTTAATTAGTGCATTGTCAACTCTGGAAATGGCGATACTATGAAGTAATATACTGAACCCTTTTTCTGTTTCTTTACTTGAAACTTCCATTGCAGAGAGGGAGAGATCAACAAGTTATCGATATCTGTGTGTGAAATCTCCTCAGAAAAACATGATGATACCCTGAAAGTGGTCGATATTTAATCATTTTGGACGGCATAAGTGGAGTGAAAGCAATAGTTCCTTGAAAGGAAGAAGCAACGTCCATGGATCACTCAAAAACCTCTTATGCCTGTAAAGTCGGGATGACCCATGTGATTTTTCTTGTTTACAGATTACGTTTCTGTTCATACTTTCTTCAATCATGAGATAAGCCAATTAGCAAGCGTTAAGGACTCCAAACTGTATTTCACCTTACGTTAGATTCAATCTCCTGTATAGCAAAGTCTAATTAAAAGGATATAAAACAAGATTTAGGTCTGGAACGAGTTGAATTCAAATCTTCTCTAACGAATCTCTCTAGAATTTGGAAATGTTTGGCAAATAACTAATAAGCTTAATGTTAACTTATTTACCATCTTAAAATGTTATTCATGTGTTTGTAACTTATTAGTTACCTTATTTAATTCCAATAAGTTTATTTTTAAAAGTTTCGTAAGAAGAACTATTTTGATGATCAGTAAAAAATTAATAAGTAAAAAATCAATTATACCTTTCTTTTATAATTTTGAATCATGCTAATCATGCTACAGTGATATTATGGATAATTCAAACTAAGAATCATGCATGTATTCTACGGTGATAATTTTTTTTACAATAAAGTAAGTTTTTTAGTTACAAAACTTAAGATTTTTTTTACTAATGAAATAAGTTTTTGATTACAAAATAAAAAATATGTCAAGGTAACAAAATTTTTAAGAATGTTCTATGTTTTTTTATTATAGTTAAAATTTTAAATTTTTGTAAAACTAAATATCTAATTATGGCCTTCTAATTTTTTGTACGTCATATCCTTATAAGTCATTTTATACTTAAATAGTTAATACTAAACAGCTAATTTTATCAAATATCTTTAATAAACAACTAATGATATCTGCTGGTTTAATCAGCTGTTAGTTACTCTGATAGAATCAGCTAATAACTAATGCAATTTGTTGATTGTTAAACAGAGCCTTTGTGTATGTATCAAAACATATTCATATTGGATGTTGTGGTTGTCGTCGTTGTCACGTGGTAAAGTATTCTTAGGTCATTTGAGTTTGGATTGATTTTAAATATTTAATTCCTTAAATAATTTATTTAAAATAAACAATCGATTAAATATTATATGTACTTAAAGATTTATTTAGTTTCATTCAAAAAATAATAAGCATAAATTTTATCAAAAAAAATAAAAACAAATAATAGATACTAAAAAATTTTAAAATTATTCAACTCTATTTCACTAAAATAAAAAATATTTTTGTCTTTAAATATTAATTTATTTAGTTTTAACTTTTAAATAATTATTTAAGCCAAACTCGTTACTTGATTTTAAGTACTTTTCAAGTGCTCAAAACCTCTTTCTATTAAAACATAAACCTCTGAAGGCGAGAAGACCTTTCCCTCTAGTCAAAAAGCCCATTTTTTGACTCTCACTTACAAAAAGGCCCACATATGTTAATAGACTTATAGTTCCTTAAATTAACCAGCGTTCTAAGCCTGCCGAGCTTTTCCTGTCGACCAAAGCCCTCCAAGAACATGGGAACAAGATGTCACTTATTTGCTCTTATCTTAACTTAGACGACAGATTGGCCAGGCCTCGGACTGAAGTTAACGGGGTAGGTCTGACTCCAACCTGATGCCAAAGGGCTAAGTCTGATTTTAATCCAATTTTGGATCGAGCCTCGTATCTTTTTTTCTAAACTAGGCTTGGGGTCAGTGGCGAAGCTATTTGCTCACCCTCAAATTTTTTTTTTATTAAAGTTGATATATATGTATATAGAGGTTGCCCACCTAAAAGAATGTCGTTGCCTATGGTGGATTGGATAAAAAAAAAATTTGCCCCCCCTGAAACAAATTTCTGGCTTCGCCACTGCTTGGGGTTGACCTTAGAATTGGGTTGTCCCAGCCTAATTTAAAGCTCAAAAGTTATAAGCAAAACGGCACATTTTAAATAAAATGAAGTTATTTTTTATTTTTTAGTTAAAAAATCAAATCCGATCAAATCGAGCCGGACTTCAAATTGTTGAGGTTTGGTTAGATTTGAGATCAAGCTTAGGTGCTTGAGCCCGATCATGCCTTGAGTCGAGCTCAAGATCGAGTAAAAACTATCAGGCCAATCTCAGGCCTTGATCCATTGTCATCCCTATCGACAAGTTAATTCTTCTAAGAATAACTTCTCCTCGAAAGGTTCGGATCAAAATTTTTTTTGGATAAGCAAAATTTTATTTATCCAAGAAGCAGAAAAACTGCAACACATACAAACCCCAATAACAAAGTCAACAGTAAAACAAGACCAACTAACTTAAACACCAACTACTACAAAGAGAAGCAGTTCTCAAATTAACAGCAGCAAAGCTAGTACCTAAGACCTTAAGCCTAACAGACTCCTTGATGATAGCAAGAAGATCTAACTCAGACTTAAAAGTAGAACTAAACAATCGAGAGTTGCGCTCCCTCCAGACCCAATAAGCCAAGGCATTCCAGGCTAATCGAAGCAAAATAGAGCGCAGCGATTTGCCCTT
>JAOQMQ010000007.1:20836828-20848103 GCA_027563845.1 Erythroxylum subrotundum
TCCATATAACAGAAAGAGAGAGTTTCTGGGAAAGAAGAGCACTACTTACAGATTGAAATACACCTGCAGCTTCATTTCTCAAGCTCAAAAGTTTCTTCCAGTGCCAGCTACTAGAACTTGAAACAGGTAGAGACATGAAATCCCTATCCTTAATGTAAGTTCTTAAAATAATTTTTTATAGAATACATAATTTATAAATATAATAGATCTTTTTATGGTTTAATTTTTGTTTTATTGTTTATATTTTAAAACTTATATTTACACAAGAAATATTGTTATCTATAAAAAAAAGATATCATATTTTGTAAAATTTTCATTTATTCATAATTTAAATTGATATCATATTGAAAATTTAAGAATTAATATAATATGATAAAAAAAAGTTATGTGAAAGGTAAAATAATTTAATATTTTTAATCCAAAAACAATGTCATTATAAATAAGTGAAACCATGCTTCCAAATTTTTGAAGAGTGCCCATATCCTAAAGGATTCCAATATATTTTTTTTTATAAAAGACAATACTCATTTCAAAATTTCATGTCTTGCCCATAACCATACCAGAGAATTTCATGTCTGTCTCGTGAGATTTGCTTTTCCTACGTTTTCATAAGTCCTCAATCCCATGCTTGTGTAGAGTTGAATTATGGACATGAAACCAAGGAATAAAGGATTAGGAAGAGGCATGACTTGGATGAATATTTCTGACTTTGAACACACCATACAACTACCACAAAAGTTGGTGGAGATTTATATTAAGGGTTAATTATTAAAAAAAACTTAAACTTTTGTTAATTTTTTAATTATAGCCCAAAATTTAAAAAGTAACAATAAAATGTCAAAACATTCAATTTTTTTCAATTCTTATCCTAACTTTAAAAGTAGCAATAAAATGTTTAAACTTTTAATTTTTTTGACTCTAGCTCAATGTTAGTGTTTCTGTTAAATTTGCTGACGTAACTTGTCACGTGTTTCAGAAACCTAAATTATTAATACACGTCAGTTAAAATAAATACAAAAAATAAGGATTAATTAAACGACGTCGTTTAATCACACAATTAAAGCGATATTGTTGTTTAAAAATGACCTAAATTAACACTTTGATTTCAATTTTTTCCTTTGTTTTCAGTTTGTTTTCTCGACGCCCTCACCCTTCGATTTTTAGATTATGCAGCTTCAACGCCTTCACATTAAGGACATCAGAAGAATAAATTAAAAACAAAGAGCTTATTAGTGTAGTACGTTGTAATGTGAGAGTAGTTTGAGACATCAAAAGAATAAACAGAAAAAAAGGCTGAGAGCATAAGGAGAACAACAGATAACGCCAAGCTAAAATTGAAGAAAATTGAAAGTTTAAGTATTTTATTGTCTTTTCTAAAGTTTGGGCTAGTATTGAAAAAAATTGAAAGTTTAAGTATTTTATTGCTATTTTTTAAAGTTTCGGCTACAATTCAAAAATTGACAAAAGATTGGATTTTTTTTGGCGTTAATGTCAAAATTTTAATATTCTAATTAAAATTTAAACATTTTCAAATGTAATTTATCAGTTTAAATTATTAATTAACTAAAAACCTTGAACCTTCCAATTTTTCAGTTCAGTTTTTAACTTTTCGATTTGATTTATTATAATAATTTTTGTTGTTAAAAATTAATCGATTTATTAATTAATCGGTCAATTTTTTTAAATTAATAAGTTTTTATAAATTAAAATAAATCAATTAAATTTTATTATCTTTTTTAATTAAGCTTTAAGTTCTTCGATAAATAAATAAAGACAATCTATTTCAGTAATATTTCAAAATTTTTAATTTTATTTAATTTTTAGTCTATTTTATGATACTCTAATACTACTTAAATCTTAAACATCTTATCTTACCGATTTAAATTTTGGTTTTATTTTTAAAACATTAAAACATACCTGCTTTAAGGGTTAATCTTACACGTGCTTTTCATAGTAACTTATGCCCGCAATTCTTCTGATGTGAGTGTAAAGTGCAGATTAACACAAATGCTACGTTATCGTCATCTAATTCCTTTATTATTAATTATTACTTTTTTTAAATAATAATAATTATTATTATTATTATTGCTTCATTTTATTTTTGTCACTATGATGGTAATTATTATTTCAATAACAATGTTTCTTTTTTCTTAAAGTATCCAACTTTGAATAACTGATTTTATTAAATTATTTATTTAAACCACACAATTTACAAATTATTATATGTATCCTTAATGCGAATTTAGAAAATGGTGATTATGATTTAAGAGAAAAATAATTTCTAATTTTATAAATTATTGATTAATCACTTTGGATTAAATGTTTAGCATTATTTGTATAATATAAGATATTAAATCGATATACATATACTTAGGCTACTTCGATCAACTAATCGGTTTACTCAACGTGTGAACGAAATTGAAGTAGGCTGAGCCAAAATGGACCGTCATCATCTTTCTATGATTACTATTTAATTTTGCGGATTAACTATACTTAGTGAAAGCAATTTTTATTTTTTTAAAATGAAATAACAACCTAGAAACAAACCAAGATGTGGAAACTTGGGGCACGTCGTTATAATAAATTCCAACAAAAAGGATGACAAAACGTAGCTTTTCATGTAGGAAGTTGAGACATTTAAAGTTATGGATGAAACCGATAAAATTTTTGGTCAATTTTATCGTAAAATTTTCGAACCGACTAATTTTTTAGTTCAATTTTTAATTTTATAATTTGATTTATTTTAATAGTTTTTATTTAAAAAATTATTGGTCGATTTTGTAAATTAATAAATTTTGTATAAACTAAAATAAATAAATAAAATTGTATTTTACAGTCTTTTTTTCAATTAAATGTTAAATTTGACTATCTCTTTCAATTATATTTAATTTTTTTAATTTTATTTAATCTTTAATAATTTTTGTGAAGATTTAATACCAGCTAAACCTTTTAAACCTTAAATCATCATCATCATCACCCACTCAACCTGAAGTCTAGCAATTTTAAACCTTAAATATCTTGTTTTATTGATTTAACTTTTGGTTCAATTAAAAAAAAAAAAGTGAAATTTGTGATCGATATTTTTTGAGAGTGTACCGAATCTTGGGTACGATTCGTTTCTACTCCTTATAAAGCAGCAATGCTCGATTTCAAGCTCAAGCCATTCATTCTCAATTGAAAAATCGTATGTGTTTGATTCACAAGAGAATGAGTTTATTAGAAAGATTGGTGATATTTGGAGGACTTATAGTATTGGCTGTATCGACCCGAGTGGCTTCACATGACTACCGTGATGCATTAACTAAAAGCATTTTGTTCTATGAAGGCCAGAGATCAGGAAAGTTGCCATCTACCCAGAGGATGACTTGGAGGAAAGATTCAGCTCTCAATGATGGTTTTCAGATTGGTGTAAGTACCCCTTTGCCCATCTCGGACTAATGATTATCGTAATTACGGTCGTCATGTTCATATCCTCAGGTTGATTTGGTGGGTGGCTACTATGACGCTGGTGATAATGTGAAGTTCAACTTTCCAATGGCGTTCACAACAACAGTGCTGGCTTGGAGTGTGTTGGAGTATGGAAATTTCATGGGACCAGACCTAGAACATGGACTAGAAGCTGTGAAGTGGGCAACTGATTACTTCCTGAAAGCAACAAGCGTACCAGGTTTTGTATATGTCCAAGTGGGTGATCCTTTCGGTGACCACAATTGTTGGGAGAGGCCGGAAGACATGGACACTCCAAGAACGCCGTACGCAGTGAGCGAAAAGTTTCCGGGATCGGAAGTTTCCGGCGAGATAGCGGCTGCTCTCGCAGCATCTTCCTTGGTGTTTAGGTCTTTCGATCCTGCGTATTCTTCCAAGCTTGTCAAGCGAGCTGCAGAGGTAAATGAGACTATCCGATACATGAGTATCGATTATGATATAATTATTTAGCACAATTCTTAAATTTAACTCGGACTAATTAAGATTGATCTGAATTAATAATTTAAGATAATTTTAATAAATTATTAATTTATGCTAATTATACTTTATTTAGATTCAATTTAAAAATTTATTCAATTCTGTCAATTTTGACAAATTTAATTTAAATTACGTTATAATATTTGATTAATTTATATATGTTGTTCAGTATTTTATTGTTATCTTTTAATTAAAATCTAAGATAACGTAATTTTAAAAAAACTAAAAATTACAATTTTTTAAAAATTAAATATTGCTGACCTTTAAACCTTATTTAAATTAAAATCGATCTAAACTAATAATTTAAAATAATTATAATAAATTATTAATTTAATTCATGTTTAATTGATTCCATTGAAATTTAAAAGTTAAGTCATCGCATAACAATATTTAATTGATTCACATATTTTTCAGTAGTTCACCGTTATTTTTTTGTGAAAATACTACAGGAAGTAATTTTAAAAACTTAAAAATTACATATATTTTTTATAATTTAAAAAATTAAAGAATTTTTATTTTAAATTACTTAAATTACAAATAATCCTCTATTTTTTTAGATCAATTTTTATGTTTTCGTTTTCATTTAATGGATGAATAGGATGGAGAAGACACAAAGTGACACAAAAAAACGGGAACAGCCACACTCTATCCCTATTTTTATCTCATTTTTATCCTCAAATGAGATATCTCTTCTTCTTTTTTCCTGTTCTAGTGATGAGTAATAGCCTTCTTCTTCTTGGGATCGCCTAGGTGTTCAACTTTGCAGACACATATCGTGGATCTTACAACGATAGTCTTGGACCATGGGTGTGCCCTTTTTACTGTGATTTTAGTGGCTACGAGGCAAGCATATATATACAGATTAAGAGGTTATCGTATTATGAATTTATGATCATTGATGCTCATGATCATAATTAAGCTTAGTTTCTGCAGAATTTGTCTAATACTTCTCTCAAGTGTTTCGCAGGACGAACTGGTTTGGGCAGCTGCATGGTTATTTAAGGCCACCAACCTCTCTGTTTATTGGAATTATGTTAAAGAGAACATCAACAACTTGGAGAAGGAGCTTGTAAAGCATAAAAATGGCGTCTCGTACGAGCTGAGTGGTAGCTTTGCTGAATTCGGATGGGACGATAAGCATGCTGGTATAAACATTCTATGCTCCAAGGTGATAAATCTTAAAACATACAACTTTACAAAAATCTTTTTTTCTTTAAATTTCTTGAAAAAATATTTTTAAAATTTTTACTTTTTTAGAATAATCCTTTCTAATCGATTTTCTTTGGTAGCTCCTGTTGCCCAACGATTCCAATTCTAGTCCATTTGTTCCTGATGCCGAGAAGTTCATATGCACTGTGTTGCCTGAATCACCAACAGTGTCAGTCTCGTACTCTCCAGGTTAGCTTTCTGTGAACATTATTAATTTTGTTTTTTAGTTTTCTGGATTGACTGATCCTGATGAGATCAGTAATCTGAGTAGTTCTCTGATACTAAGTTCGTTTCTGAAACTACGAATACCGTCAGGTGGACTCCTATTCAAAAATGGAGGAAGTAACCTGCAGCACACGACCGCAATATCCTTTCTTCTTCTCACTTATGCTGGTTACTTGAATCAAGTAAACAAGACGATTCAGTGCGGTAATGTCATGGTACATCCTGCTAGGCTTGTGCAATTCGCGAAAGGACAGGTAAATATTATAGGATAAAAGTTGCTGAGTTTGATATGTTTAGAATTTTGGAACCTTTCGATTAGACTTAGTCTTGCTCAAGGAATTCATCTCGTATATGTTTCTCATCAATTATGTACCTTAATGTAACTGATTAATCTCCTGGAAAAATTGCAGGTGGATTACATACTTGGAAGCAACCCTTTGAACATGTCGTACATGGTGGGATATGGCCACCATTTTCCTCAAAGGATCCACCACCGTGGCTCATCGTTGCCGTCTGTGGACGAGCATCCGAGCCACATAGATTGCCAAGGTGGAACTCCGTACTTCCAAAGCTCCGATCCTAATCCAAATCTGTTGACAGGGGCAGTTGTTGGAGGACCTGACATTAACGATGCTTATAATGATTCTAGGCCAGATTTTGTACACACAGAGCCAACTACTTATATTAATGCTCCCCTTGTTGGCCTTTTAGCTTACTTTAGATCTCAACCTTCATCTTCCACGATTGTGTAAATAGTTTAGGGTTTTTTTTTCCTGTGTTGATCTCACTCCTTTTCTTTTCTAGCTTGGTCTAACGATTGTACACATTAGCTTGGTTCAAGTTTTATCCAAGTTTCGAATCTCTTTTTCTATATATAAAACTTAGACAACAATAGGTTGATGTCTTCTTTCAAATTGCACCCGAGTCATTTTACTTGCATGTTTCATTTTACCTTGCATTTCAACGTATTAGGTCCTTTTTTTTTTGGTTGGGTCTACAGAGTCTAGATTCCAATTTTATGGTGTCTTATTATGTCCAATAAATCTCAGTCATTCATTTATGCGGGCCTCGCATTTATTTATGCGGGACCCACATAAATAAATGACTGAGATTCATTGGACACAATAAAACACCATAAAAACTGGACAGAAGATCTTGTTCCGGGTCTACAGGGTAAGCTATTAACTATAACTTGGAATTATATAAACGATATATCGGGGAGCAACCTTACTTTGAAACTGTTATATAGGTTTAACAATATATATATATATATATAGGTTTAACACAAAATCAACAAATTAAGTTCAAGTTGATCGAAAGTTCGAATTCAAATTTAAAAGATTCATCTCAATCTAATTTGAATCAATTTAAATTTAATAATATTGTTTAAGACTTTAATACATTTTTTAACTGTCCAAATTGTTTGGAACAAACTCTGATCCAATAATTGAAGTCCAAAAATATCAAATCGAACCTGAACTGTCATTCTTATCTAATACAAGGACTCCTGTTAAATTTATCAAATAATTTATTCAAAACATCTTAATCATGACATTTCTTTCTTCACACATCAATGAATTAGATAAGTTCCAACTTCCAATGAGACAAACAAAGAACAAGAAGGATTTGATTGAGTAACCAATCGTTTTAACTAAAATCATCACACAACCCTCACGTACAAGCAAGCTAATGACTGGAGGCGTACTTGTTAATCAACGCAAGTGCATTACTCGTAACATGAGCAACACTCACAATCCTCTCCTTGATAGAAGTTTTCACCCTACCGTTCAAGGCCTTACTCTCGAACCCATCAAGACAGGTGCCTTCGTCGGTCAAAGCAGCACTAACCCATGTCTCGATGTTGCTCATACGCCACTCGAAGTCCTTACCTTTAGAACTACCTGTCTTCTTGAGCTCTTTAATGGACTGACTCAAGCTGCCAATGGAGTCATCAACCTCCTGAACACAGTCCCTGAGGGCTGACCTTTCACGATCCTTGAGTCCACTGAGTTTTGTGAGCTTGTGCACGAATTTCCTGGTGTTACCAACTCTTGACAAGCTCACCGACAAAGATGTGTGAACCAACAGGCGTTGGTTTCTTTTGATCAAAGTGGCAAAAGGTGACAAAGACTGGAAGCACACGGCGGGATATGTGGTGGCGTTGCATGAGGATTTTACAAAACTTAGAGAACTAGGTGTAGTTGCTGCAGATTTTGCTGTGCTTGAGGTATACAGAGAGATCAGTAACAGCAGATAAAGGGTTGGTGATGATTTTGCCATGTTTTTAGGTCGAAACCTTTTTGTGGGTTGAAGAGTGAATGAGTTGATGTTCTTGGGAAGAGAATGAAGCTCAGGGGCGTCAGTTTTATTATAGAAGGTTTCAACAAAGCTTTGATTCTTTGCCAAGTGATCCGACAAGTTAGTGCTAGAACATGTAATTTCTTTAAGTTTCTTAAGTTCAACGTCCAAATATTAATTAATCAACAATTTAATTCATAAATAATAGGTTTAAATTTAGTTTAAAAATAATAACAATAAGTTATTAATTTAAATTGGATTTAATTCAATTTAGTTCTTATTAATTAATTTAATTCTACTTTAAGAACTAAATTGAATTATCGTGTAAACAATATTTGATTAATCAAAGTTTTATTATTAGTTTAAATTGCGTGTATTTCTTGACATTTTAAACCAAAATTTAAGTATGAAAAACTAAAAATTAAAAAGAAATTTTGAAAAATTTAACGATTATGGGATATTTCTAAAAAAAATTAAATTACATAAGAAGCCTATGCCTTTACCCTATATTAAATTAGTATATGATTAGTTATATTTGGACACATAGACTAGTAAAAATTTACATCATCTTCAAAAAAAAATAATTAACAAAAATATGCTTTAGCTTCCCAAAAACAAAAACAAAAAAGACAACACAGAACAAACATAAAAAAGTGGAGGCTTAAAAAATTGTAATATGCCAATTCATGTAGGGCAATTAACAGGTAATATATCAATTATATAATAAATCAAGGCCCCTTAAAATAAATTATAAAAGATTATTTAGCATAAGACTTTGCTAATGATTGAACAAAGGTTAAATACTGAAACAGAATCTCTGATCCGATTAACCAGTTCCTACTCTGTTATATTAAATCTCATTCACATATGAGGTCTACATAAATTTGTTGACAAAATTAATTAGCACAGGATTGGAACATCCTAACGGAAATACGGTACTCTAACCCCAAACACTGTAAGGCTTGAGTTTAAATCTCTTAAGAAACTATAAATTAAAATTGATTTGGCTCCACTAATTCTCCACTCTTCATCATTAATCATTCTATAATTAGCTTAAATGAAATGATTAAAAAATTAAACTGGTTCGACAGGTTCAACTGTAAAAATCTCGAATCGTCTAATTTTTCAGTTTAGTTTGCAAATTTTCGGTTCGATTTTGCTTTAATAACTTTTTTTAAAATGATCAATTTATTAATTAATCAGTTAATTTGTGTAAATTAATAAGTTCTTATAAATTAAAATAAATTAATTAATTTTTATTTAATAAAAAATTTAATTAAACTTCAAATTATTCGATAGGTAAAAAAAATAACCATATTTTAAATCATTGCTTATATAAGTTGAAGGCAAAGAAGTTTTAAGTAATCCAATATTTTCTGGTGTTAGTTGACACTTAAACGTCAGCACCAACTCTCATTTAAACATATGTTTAATGCAATATTTTAGAGTACAATTAAGATTTGAGGGGACATAACAGCAGAGCTTATGAAATTTAAATGAAACATTACGAGGACGGTGCAAGAATATTTGTTTAATTAGTCAATGACTATGTGTTTGGTATACACACGTTGTCTTGGTTAGTGTTGCCCGGCCGAAATCCTTTTCGGTTAGAACATTAAAAAAGGTCAAAAGTATGAACCCTAAAATCTAACGTTTACAAAACATTCAAAATATACTTTACAATAATGAAAAATCTAACAAAAGTTACCCTCTGTTAGTTAAAAATCACGTCATTTACAGATTAATGTCACATTCTTTTTTAAAATAAAAGTGAGTCCTAAAATTTCAATACTCACCGTTTTATCTTTCACAAAATTCATGATTCTTCAAACTGTTAAAGTTGGCCTCACACAACAGCCTAAGTTATTGTGGTGAAACGGTCACTTAATTTGGTATCAGAGCCTTTGTGACTAAGTGGTCGTGAATTCAAATCCTATCATCCACCTATTATTCAGCACAAAATAGAGTGAGTCTGTGCAAGTTTCAAGTCCAAAGTGCTTTTACTTGAGGAGGTGTGTTAGTGAATATATAAAACCAATTAAGTTGACCTCATACAACAGCTTAAGCTATTGTCACACAACAGCCTAAGCTATTGTGGTGAAACGGTCACTTAACTTGGTATCAGAGCCTTTGTGACTAAGTGGTCGTGAATTCAAATCCTATCATCCACCTATTATTCAGCACAAGATAGAGTGAGTCTGTGCAAGTTTCAAGCTCACAGTGCTTTTACTTGAGGGGGTATGTTAGTGAATATATAAAACCAATTAAGTTGACCTCATACAACAGCTTAAGCTATTGTCACACAACAGCCTAAGAATTGTGGTGAAACGGTCACTTAACTTGGTATCAGAGCCTTTGTGACTAAGTGGTCGTGAATTCAAATCCTATCATCCACCTATTATTCAGCACAAGATAGAGTGAGTCTGTGCAAGTTTCAAGCTCACAGTGCTTTTACTTGAGGGGGTATGTTAGTGAATATATAAAACCAATTAAGTTGACCTCATACAACAGCTTAAGCTATTGTGATAAAACGGTCATTTAACACAAACGATTAACTAAATCCATAGCTCTCTCATTTCGTTCAAACGTTTGTAGAATTCTCGCACACTTTTCCGCTAGTTCAATCGCAGTAGCAATAGGCCCAATCATAGTAACACGTTCAATCAGCTCTTAAAGATTTTTGTTTTGAACGTTTTCTAAAAGTTGAAATTTAAATTGAACATTAAGTTTAATATACTTTTGGCCGATGTTAAAATGATATCATTTTAATTATACTGAACAAAACGAAAGTTTTTTAATTAATCGATTCTTTAATTATCAACGTTATTTTACTTAAATCAATTCAAATCGATCTCCCAATTTGAGTCTGAATTGAAATTCGATTAATTCAAATTTAACCTGTTAACACGATGTGTAATTGAGTAATTGTATTTATCCTAATAATTCATCGGATGTAGATGCTTTGACATTTTTGGCAGATTTAGAAAAAACAAATAATAGAAGAATCCTATGATGAGTAATGACGAATGCGCAAGACATTAATGATTAATATTGAATTCAACCCCCTAGATAATATATAGTTTCAAAAGATACATTAAGATTTGGTGTTTGATTAGTTCCAGAACTCCAGTTTGTGCCTTTCTACACGTTTTGCATTCACAGATTGCACTGAAGAATGACTTTTTTGTTGTTGTCTTGTGGAAGGCTCCTCAAAGAGCCTCCAATTCTTGGAGGTCAAGAGTTCCAGGCTCAAAACTACGGGTGTTTTGAGATTGAGAATTCAAGAGAAAGTCACAATAAGACGAACCGTTTATCATTACGATAGGTATCAAGTAGAAGTGCGGGGATGCATGCAGCTGAGGCATCTTAACAACCTACTAGATTTAAACCTTGTTCCTATCAAAGCCAATCATCTAGATTCTCTTCAAGTTCCTCAGAATTATTGATCAGACATGTAAACTGGTTGGCACCAAATAATTTACTCGAAATATGTAATTTATACGCTCGGAAAGAGACATGTAAACTAGTTAACACTAAATAATGTAAATCAGTAAAGATTCATGTAATTTCAAGAGTCACA
>JAOQMQ010000007.1:20848203-20863009 GCA_027563845.1 Erythroxylum subrotundum
CTCGGAAAGAGACATGTAAACTAGTTAACACTAAATAATGTAAATCAGTAAAGATTCATGTAATTTCAAGAGTCACAGTATTAAAATTGCTACTCAATAACAGAAAATGCATCCATCTGCCAGGAAGCTAGTGTATTCTACATTGAGCAATCAGGAAAAGAGTGAGTGATCAGGAAGGGCGTCATTCAGAACGACATAGATTGATACAAGCACGTACTCTATTTCCGAATTTGCTATAACCCCGGTCTCTGCTACAATCTAAGTTCTTCAAAGGTGTGTGTTGATGTTGTATCCTCACTATTTTGAAGACTCTTACGCTGAAGATTCAAGTGACTACATGTATTGTGATATCATATTGCTCGTGCCCTTTAACAGGAACTGTCAACTTCTCATAGTTGCCTATGGCAAAAGTAACTAGATCAATCATTAAAATAATGTTGAGTTATTCGGCGCAACACGCTGGTTAACAAGTTTTTAACAAGTAAAAGCCATAGATTCATCCCCCATTCTTCTAAGTTTCAGGGCATCAAAAAATCGAGGCTGCATTTTGTTATACAATGAAGAAACAGCTAGTGCTATTATTGCCAGTGAGCTCAAATCAATCGAAGGTACCAAGATACAAGTTCAGATGAAGTCATCAAGTTGTACCAAGTTGAGAATCAGGAAAGGATATGAACATACCTTGCAGGAGGTTAAAAGAGGGCGAACTTGTTCGAATACTTCATCTTCATCTTCATTTATCCTAACATTAATCTGCATGCATTGTGTCCTATGATTAGGCAGCATATTAAATGTTTCCTGCATATGAAAATAAACAGTAGAGAAGAGGAGAAATGCTTCCAGGCTACACGGAAACCTATCACCCGATGCACCTATTAGGATTTTAAATCTGACAATCAAACCCAAAGATGATGACTTCAATACCTTGTCCATTATAGACGTACCTTGTGAAGTATTCCTTTCTTGGTGTAATAATCAATAATAGGAGCACTTGTTATTTTAAAGACATTGATACGTTTCTTGATCGAATCTGTATGCTCACTAATCCCACCCTGTCAGTAAGTAACAACATACTAACTACAATAGTTTTTAAGTTACTAGATTCAAATGATACGTATAATCAAGAAGTACCTCATCACTGAATTTCACCCTCCTTATCATCTCTTCTTCTGGACAATCAAAGAGAAGTACCATATCAACCTCTTTTTTAATCTGAACCCAGAGCAACATGGTTTCAAAAAGAAACTGGTTTCATTAATAACCATCCAAGTATAAGATCATGCAAAAGTGATTGAAAATCTAATACCGAAAGGACAAGGTGACATTAAAGATTGATAGGAAACTCACCATTGGAGCAAATGCTTGGTCAGGAATAAAAATGTTCTACAATTTTAATTATTAAAAATAGAATGATTTCCTAAATGTGAAGCTTTTTCTCTCTAATAGTGATTCTTCGATAATTAGGAAATGATTCCTAAACTATAGAACTGATTTCGAGAAACTTATTATTTGATTACAAAAATTTTCCTTGTTTCAAATCCTAAGAGTGATTCTTAGTTCTTCACATAAACCTTATGAGTAATTCCTAGACCTATCCATTGTTTTAGTTCCTTATTTCATAAATTCCAACTCTACAATCTTATATTCCAGCACAATGAATACCTTCCAGCAGCCCTAGATCTTAAAATTTATATATATTTTATCAAATCTTTAGGATGTCACCATTCGTCCTACATCAATGCTATAATGAGAAAAGCTGCATAGATTCATGGACTATAAAAGTAAAAGAAAACTCACAATTTGTTCAAATGTTTTGCGGTTATCTTCACTTCGGGGAAAACCTTCGATGAGAAACCTACTACTGCCCCTTGATTCCATCCCTTTTTGTATCAGTTTAACCATTACCTCTGACGGAATAGTTTTTCCCTCTTTAAGTGTATCAAGAATCACATTCCTGAATATTGATTCCACCATAAGACGTCAAACAAAGAATTGAAGCATAATGGAAAAAAGGACCTATCAACAACGAGAATGAGGTATAGTTACAAATATTCATTGCTAGCCACTATTTGTCTCCTAAGCAATTCCAGAGCACATAGATGTGTGAAGCCAAAACTTCGAGCAATTTTTGAACATTGTGTAGTTTTTCCACTAGCAGGGCCACCTGAAACCCAGGGTATAGTTAGCAGCCATTCAAAGATTAAAGCATCAGAATCGAACATGATACCAAGCAAGTCAACGTATGAAACTTATCAAAAGGCACCACCATTACAAGCTCAACTTAAATTGGAAAGCAGGCAGTAAACCTTATAAATCAGCTGTCGATTCGGATCCAGGCGTCCCGAATGAGTTTAATGGAACTCCTTACCAATCATGGGATCGGAAACATGCATCTATTACAACCTTTAATTGTTAATATCAATCAAGAAAAGCTGATGCTCATACTAATTTCAATGCATCTTCCATTATCAACACAAATTGAAATCTTTCTAATCTCACTACTAACTACATTTGATGCTAAGTGAGAATTAACAACTAGAAAACGTTCCCCGCCAACAAGAAAGCATCTATCTTTCAATCAAACAACAATGGTCTCATCAATTATGGTTAATTAAAGAGGTAAAGAGAACAGGTAATATCATAAGCCCGATTATTACCTATGACAAAAGCTAAAAATGGGCTCTTGTCCTTCACGCATGTTACAATTTCGTCCTGAAAGCAAGCAAGAAACCTGTAAAGCTATGCAATTGCAATCCCTGGTTGGGACTCAAAAGCCACACAAAGAATTTCATCAGTAATGAACATTATATTGATGATGCCCTTAAAATAAACGAAAAACAGAAGCAATTCTACAGCCAGAAAAAGCTACATCACACAAGTACCTCAGAGGGCTCATCAGCAAGAAAAGCTTTCGGAATCTTCAACCTACTAGCTCCTCTCTGGAAGTTAACATTCAATACCACAACAGTGTAAAGCCATGACTGCAATATCTATACTAGACTAAGAAAGTTCACAACTTGGAACATTGAAAACTGAAAAAAGGGTGTCAAAAGAAGGCAACTTTGCTAAGTAAGGTTGATCCCGTGGATGAAGTCACCGGAGCAAGTGAAGCCACGCGCCTCCACATCGCTTTTTATTTTTCTCTACTTCGCGCCGCCTCCGAGTGTCCTCGTGATTGTTCGTTATGTAACTGGCGATCCAATATCCGATGGGCTCTTCTTACAAAGACTCTGGGTCAGGCCTTCTTTGGGCGTAAGAGACCACTTTCTTCCGTGTTTAATGTTGATAATATTACAGCACTTAATCTAAAATTAATAAATTAAACTCAAATTAGTTAGATTTTAAATTAAATTTAAAATTCAAGAGTTGATTTAAAAGGTTAATTCTACTTTTAAAACAATCTTTACATTTTAAAATTTTAAAAATCAAAATAATATTTTTTTACTCGATCTATATTAAAATAATATCGTTTTAACGTGAATATGAGTAGTTGATAACAGGTGTCGAGTCAACCTACAGCTCAAAATAATTTAGTAATATATTATATGTGATATTTGAATATTTTGTATTCATTTAAAGAGTAGTATTTACGCAATTTTTGATACTTAAATTATTATTTTATTATAAAGATAGGGATAATAAATTAAAAAGTATTAAAATATGTTTGAATTTATTTTTTTGGTTTTTTAATTCTTAATTACGTGTTTAACATGTGAAAATCAATATTTAAAATAATTACATAGTTCTCTGTCTATATATATATATATACACAAAATACAGGAAGCTTAGAAAGTATATTAACAAAGAGAAGAACATTAATTGTTGTTACGATGATACTTGTAAATAGTTTTGAGCATTCAAACTAAACTGTATTTAAGCGTTATTTAAGTTTGGTTATTTTTAAATTCTACTCATCCATAACAAATGCACATGGAAAACCATGAATCAGGACATTCAATTACAAGTTCTCGTCTTTGAGGGGTTTAGATTCTTTGCGCCCATTACTCTGTTCCAATCTTGTTTCTGTCTCAAAACGACGTCGTTTTAGATATAATGGGCACAAAATTTTAGGCAGAAACTTGGAACAGAGTAATAGGCACAGAAGATTTGGTGCTATCTTGGAAGAGAATCGTTTTAGGGCTTCGAATCTTCTGTATCATTTTTCCTGTGCCCACATGTTCCAATTAATATCTAACCATAATAGAGAGAAAATTTAAATGGCTGGGATATTGTTCGAACAAAGGGCACAGGAAAAAAGGGCACAAGATTTGAAGCTTCATTTTAGATATAATGGGCTGATGGGCACAAAATTTTGGGCAGAAACATGATTAGAACAGAGTAACAAGCACAGAAAATTTGATGCTATCCTGGAGGAGAAGCAAAATATGTTAGAAAAGGAAAAAGAAAAAAGAAAAAAAGAAGAAGATTTTGGATTAGGATTTATAGATATATGTACAAGAGTTGCAGTAGTCACAAATATGAACTTAAACTGCTTTTTACTACACTTCTCTTAAACCTTAACAACTGGTTTCTGTGTCACTACTATCATCCCCCTTAACAGGTCCATCCTCAAGAAGCTTGGACACAAAGCTTTCTAACATGGATTTACCTCAAGAAGATCAATGTCTTTTCTCAGAGAGATTCTTAAATTTTCGCATTCGAAGTTCCCCTGAAGATGAATTGAAGATCAGGAAAATCTTTAACGGGACTAGAGAACAAACCGAGGTGGATGAAAGATCATTTGGAAACAAGAAATGGTGTATCATCTCTTGAAGTTTAGCAATGAAGAAGAACAGGTAGGAGGTAATACTCACTGCAACAGCCAATTGGTTAAGGAACAGAAGTTTTGGAGGCATCTGCTGCTTCTCTGGCATTCTTGATAACCATATCATAATTGATAGAAGCTAGCTGAGACAAGTTCTGCAAATACAAGAAATAAATTCTTAAACAACAAAAGGCAATATAGACTATAGAGACTTAGCAATGATCATTCAAGATGGGTAAAAGATCCGAAACTCTTTTATGTTAAAATATTCTTATTTTTCTAAATTATAAAAACAATACATTGTAGTACCTTCTATTGGGTTGTTTTGTTGTTGTTGTCGAGTTATTCTGACATAAACTATTATGTGAATCACTGTTAAATATACGACAGAATCTTTAGGATTACTTTGATCCAACTTTAATATTGAATTTTGTTAAAATAACCACACGGAGACCAAGAGTTCAAAAAACCATATAAAAAGTTTGTATCTTTTGCCTTTACTAAAGCTTACTAGAGATATCATGCAAGAATAAATTCAGGCCCATGATTGAGTATTAGTATGTAATTCCAGGAGGTGATCTTGAAAACCTTCCCAGTTGGGCACTAAAAATCCTTAAAATGTAGGAGTTGAAAGTCTCACCTTATACGAGAAATTACTGAACGAATACTTCACAGCAAGAGTTGGACCGCTGAATTCAGCTAAGCTACCACATTCGTCTCCCTGCATAAGGCAGTTGTTAGTTCGAATTAAAGACGAGTTGATTGCAGTAAAGAGATTGTTCTTAAACAAGATGCAAAGTGGTATTGGAGTATTGGTCTTTGTCAATTCAGATAAGATGCAAGACATAACATTCATTGGTTATTTTGTAATCAGAAAGTATCAACAGCAATTTTGATAACTGCAACTAAGAATTGTCGATATAAAGACAAATGTGAAGATATAGGCAGATTATGAAAACTGAGTTTTATACATACGTCTTCATCGTGCGTATTACTGAATGAGCCGCTACTGCTGCATGTGTCAGTCAAGTCATCAAAATCGCTGGCTCCATTAACATTTTCTTCTTCTGGATTCCAAATATACCGGCTCATAAAGTAACTTGTGTCATGCGCTTCTACTGATGGTATGAACATAGCCTGCGACCAAAAGGAAGTTCAGTGTTCTAGATATGGTGATAATTTGCAGACAAAGAACAGGGTATTTGAGCCAAAACAACCTTTTGCCTTGCTAGCGTATCCCAGTTAATGTCCCTAAAGAAAGGGTGCTTCTTCACCTATCAGAAAATGTACCCAATTAGTCTCAATTAATTGCCTACTTATGCAAGCAGTAACGATGGTTGTCAAGACTACCTCAGTGGTTCCTGTAGCTCCCAATCTTTGAACTGGGTTTTCGGTCAGCAATCTGAAAATTGACACGTTAAGCATTTGAAGGGATATCAATCACTTGAACAGCATCATATCAACAATGAGTTCTAGAAAGCGTGTATGAATCTTACTTATTTATCAAATCATAAGCTTCATAGCTTATCTCATCTGGGACCTTGGGCCAAGGTATGTCTCTGTTCATTATATTGTCAAATATTTGCTGCAATAAATAGGCGCTATTAGAATGATACCAATTGCAGTATTGGATACAAGCATGATACAGCATAGGATACAAGTTTAAAATGACTAGAACTAACATTTGTGTGTATTTTCAATAGTAACAAATTCTAGTTAATTTTGAGACGCAGAACAGAACATGGTGCCAAGGAAGTAAGAACAGTTTCAATAAATTGCATTCGGCACTAATAAGGGTACATTGGTGAATGGTCTATGGTGCAACAAGGGATGACTGGCCCTACCTGTGGAGTTTCTGCATTGAATGGAGGAATACCAACGAGCAGCTCAAACAAAATGACGCCCACAGACCACCAATCAGCAGTTACACCTTCAAGGAGGAAACTAGAATTAATGATCAAATGCTAATAAACAAAAGCCTTAATCAACCTTACTAGGATAATAACTACGAACCATGTCCCATGCCAAGAAGTATCTCAGGTGCCAAATAATCAGGAGTGCCTACAACTTCATGCTTTTGACGCTGTTCTCTCCTGGATGAAGATTGACTTTTTGGTTCATCAGCAAGAAAACCAGAACTACCGAGTGATGGCCCAGACAAGTCATCTGTACTCTTGATGAGACCAACCTTTGACAGCCCAAAATCTGTCAACTGTATCAGAATGGATTAGAGGATCTTAAAAAGTGCCCAGCAATATTAACATTTTGCTAGCTATTTTCTTTTTTGTTCCAAAAGATAGTCCACAGGCCAAAGGAAACAGTTAATAACTTCATGTTCAATACTTATGAGAGAAAGATTGATCTTTCCGGCTGTTAGAAAATATTTGCCAAATGTCAACCTTGATATGACCATGTTGACTGATCAACAAGTTGTCTGGCTTCAGGTCTCTATGAATAATATTCAAAGAATGCAAATATTCCAGAGCTAGAACCTGTAAAACAATAAATTCTCCAATAGTAAGACGTGTGTAAAAAGTACTTTTGGTTGATCACAAAGAAGAAAATTCAAGGAAAGGCAAGCAAATAATCAATCTTTCCCACTACAGAAGGAAATGCATAAGTAAGCCCTTACAACTTCTGCAATATAGATGCGGGCCATGTCTTCATCCAAGCAGCCCAAGTTTCTCAATAAAGAGAAAAGATCTCCACCATTTAAGTATTCCATGACAAGATACAAATTTTCCCTGCATGTGAAGGAGTAGAAAAATCGAACCTGTTCATAATCAATCGCAGAGTCATTAGGACAGTAGTTCACTATGCCTTGCATGTTAAAAGTGGCTGTACATTTTAAGGCCTGCATACCACAAAAGGATTTCGAACTGTTATTAGGATGTCACGCTCTGCTAATATACTTTCAACAGCATTTTTACGGATCATGTCAGCCTTCTTTAGAACCTGCAAAATTATCCTCAGGATATCAATTCCATCAAGAAAAAAGGTACTTGAACATGCCAATATCATTTTAAGCCTCTGAATTCAATATACATAAAGGCTAACCACCTAAAAAAGTATAGCTCAAGTGATTAAAAGGTAGAAGCATTTCCTCAAGTGCTAAGATTTAAACTTCAGATAATGTACAAGGCCAGGAGATTACAGTCTGAATTCTATTAAGGGAAAACATGAAATATGTGAACATACTTTTGATTGATAATCATAAGAAATAGATGAATGCAGATGTGCTGTTATTCAGAAGTAATGCAGAAGAAGATCATAAAACGGGCAGAATAGAAAAAGAAGGCCACATATTAGTGAGCAAAAAATTAAAATTGTTTCACCATTTTCCCGAAAGGATGAAATAGAAATTCATATCCACCATTTGCGGAGCAAATATTGTTTAGTATATAATTATCACATCGACTAGGAATAAGAGTTCATATACAAGAGATAATGCTTCAATAGTTCTCTAATTGCCATTTGTTTATTCTCACAAATGCTGACCTTTATAGCAAACAAATCGCCGGTCTTTCTTTTCCTGGCAAGGAAAACACGCCCAAATGCCCCTCTGCTGATTGGTTTTATTATCTCGAAATCTTCTATAGAAGTTCGGTCCTTAGAACATGGATTGATAGGGCTTGCACGCAAACTGCGAACACCCTCATCTTCCACAGAACTTTCATCATCAACTAAATGATTTGATGGGTTTTCATCATCTATTTGGGCACATAATTGTACATACTTTTCCCTGCAAAATTCCAAGTAGTCGTATATTAATAGTAGAAGTAGCAAAAACAGCCCTAAGCCATTGAACTTCTGAAACTTTAGTATTATTGACAAAGTTTGAGATGAAAGACCAACTTACTGCAACAATTTCTCAATTCGTCTGCCAAAAGTCTCAATAATGAGAGCATCCACCTTCCTGTCCTGGATAGCATATTTCAGGTCTTCTAGACGTTCAATCAAACATTCTAATGTGCTATAGTCATTTCCGTTTATCTTTGCAATGGAACGAGCAAGATCAAGTAGCTTGTGTATCTGTCATGCATTTATATGATTGACAGTTGAAGCAAAGAAGAATCATAAAGTGTCAGCACGATTAGCAAACAATGATATTAAGATAAAGCTGGCAATGTGCTAAATTTCCAGTCTAGCATGAGATACAAGAAAATCTTCTGAAAAGAACAACTACAAACAGACGGAACATGACTTAGGACAATGAGAGTGCATCACCAAAAGTCCTTGATAATATCAATAAAGAACAAAATTGTACAAGAAGTACCATATACATCTTAATGCCAAAAATCCCATAGCATTTGCTTTTAGTGGCTTAGAAGCACTCAAGTACAGGGAAGCTTGGTTAAAAATAATGAATACAGAGAGACAGGAAGACAGCATTGGTGAAAGATAGTCAAAGATATTGAAAGAATAGCTTCATACGTCAGCAAATTTTCTTTTCAGAAGCTATTTGTCTTTGAAAACATCACCTCTATGTCTCCTTATAAAGTCTAAATTTTCCTGGTATCTAAAGCACCATACAAGAACCAGATTAGAGTCTAAAATTCTAGTGCGATCTTAATTAACTAACTAAATAAGCACTTTTTTCAAATTTAGTTCCTATAAAATGAGCTTACTTCATATAATGTGGGGAAATTTTGGTATTTGGTGGCAGTTAGTATAGATGCATTTTGAAGTTAAAAATATTCAGATGTTTCAGAAAATCACGGAAAAGACTGGTAAACCAATACAAACTAGATGGCTAAACTAAGTTATTATATGCATAGCATCAGCAAGAGGCCAACTGTACAAAATAATTGAGGGCATACAGTGTCACGTCAGTTTCGGAATGGGTTTTCATAAGGAATCTATAATAAGACTTTGGATACGACACAACGATGTCCATATACAGCTGACGTACCTGATTACTATTCTCAAGCTCTGACATTGTCCTCCGTCCACTTAAAAGCAGTTCAATCTGACTTGTTCGTGGTGTTAATAAGGGTGACCTTGGCGTCAAGCTCCCCCCTGATGATGTTTTTGCTTCTACATCAGGTGAAAGAATGGAACGTGTTTCACACGAAATATCTGGCAAAATGACTTGGTCTTCCCTGACAAAAGCATTATCAGCATCAGGTGCATCATCAAGAATGTGCTGAGAGCAACAACGAGAAAAGCTGTTCTCATCTGTTAACTTCTCTAGCTCCTCTTGTATACCTGCTCTTTCGATCTCAATAGTTCCTCTTGGAGAACCAGAGCTTTTTGGTGTGCTTTTCGGTGTCCATGATTCCAATATCTTTTCAAGAGTGTCTGCAACTCTTTCAAGTCGGTCATTTACTGTTAAGCCTTTCAAGTCACTTCGGTCAGCAATTGTGCATATCAGAGAGTGCTCCTCTACATGTACAATGGGTATCTCAACTTCACAAATACGGCATATCATTGAATTATCATATGCAACATGCTGTTGCTCCCCCCAGTATCCCCAGCCAGCTTTTCTTAAGGCTGAAGATGGGAGATAATCTGGGGTTTCAATAACTTCGGAATGGTCATCCCCACCAATTCTTGTTGTGTCCTTAGTATGAAGTGACTCTGTTTTGTCCTTGGAAGGTGTAACAACACTATCATTGACCTTCTGATTTTTCTCAGCAGCAGAAGGGAGCTTCTTCCAAGATGACATCCTATAACTACTACTCGTTGAATCAACACTTTTGGCAGTGCCAATCTCCTGAGCTTTCTCAATTTGTCCGTGCTTTGCAATGACATTGTCAAGTTCTTGACCACGAACCTCCTTCTGCTTCTCAGGTATCAACTTTCCCCCCGTCAATGGACCACTGTAGTCCTGCTGTGCAATTTCTAGAATTTGTTCTGGATAAACCCCAAGATCACTAAGTTGATGCAGACCTAGAATGTGAACATCTTCATAACCACTCTCCTTCTGGAACTGCACAAGCCTAGTACATCTGGTGAGGATAAAAAGCAGACGCGTATGTGCTTGTTTGAGGATCCCCATTGGTAGCTCTTGTCGTTTATCATCTAATTTCTGGACAATGGCCTCACATGACACCCAAAATTCACTAGGTGGCATCTTTGAACATTGCCTGGCTATGACTAACAAGTCCTCCAAACACTTTCTCCATTCAGGATGAGAATCGGAGGTCTTTTCAAGTATGCTGACCAAGTCTCCAGCAAACATCCCCAAATCTGAGTCCACTTCATCTTTTAACTTGTCAAATTTTGCCCTGATTGCCACCATAATTTCCTAAAGTAGCAAGAACCAAGTAAGTTAACCTTTATACACCAACAAAAACAGTGACAGATCAGAGGATGCAAATTATATAAAATGGAGTGAAAAACAAGAATATACCTCCATATGACCAAAAGCTCGAGACCTCCAAACCGGAAAGGGCCTAACTCCTTTGGAATTGAGCTCATGAGAGAAACTCTTGACATCTGGGGCGTTCTTCTTTCTTCCATTCGTAATACGAAGTATAGCTTGGAAGCGCGGTGACTGCAATTCCTTGACAAACGCTGCATGAGTACTCTATAAATGCGAAAAAGTAAACCAAAGAAAAAAAAAAGAAACAGAGCAAAATAGAAAAGGCAAAAAACAACCCACATGCTCACATATAAACCTCTAAGAAAATACTTAACAATCCACTGAAACAATCAATACAATGTACCTCCAAAGGTGAATTGTTTGATGGTGGACATTTTAACGATTTCGATTGGCTCCATGAAACCCTTTTCCCTGTTCAAAAATTCAAAACAAGAGTCCCCTCAAAACTCTACACAAAAAAAGAAAACGCTTCATTCGTTTCGAAAAGCTCGAAACTTTCACAAAATACACGAATCTCAACAACCATTACCTGGCTCAGTCGGTGGCAAACTGTTACCAATGTTACTATTTCGAGGAATATTCAACTTAACGCCACCTTTCTCCTCTTTACGAAAACCGTCTTCATTCTCAAACTTGGAAGGCGTGACCAAACCGAGAGGAGAAGGAGACGGAGCGGATCGGGTCCGAATATGATTCAACCCGAGACTAGACGCCATAATTATCGGCGAATTCTCTCCACCCTTTCGCTTACCAGACTGCTCCTCCGCCTCAACCACCCTCCCATTGTCATCAGGTTCACTGCGGTTATCATCGGCGGCATGCCGCTGGGTCCGACGAATCGGAATGGGAGGGATCTTTCGGAGCTTATAGGCCGTCGGGTTCTCGTGGTTGGCAGTTGAAGACGGCGAGTTCGACATGGAAAAACCTAGTCTCTGCGGTGGTGGTGGTTACGATGAAGTTCGAGTTCTTCATTGCATTGTGAGTGTGAACAGATCACGTTGCAGAAGAAATCATGAACAGAGAAAAAAGGAAAGAAGAGAAGAAGAGAAGATTGTTCCAGAGAGCTTTTCGCGGGAAATGGAACGTTAGAGGTTGGCACGAACTAATTACAGGATTGGAGAGAGAAGAGATAGAGGGAGGTAACGGTTTTGTTTTATTTTATTTTATTTATTGTTTGTATTATTGTGATTTTTTTATTTCAAACGTGCAAGTCAGACGATTTTGTTATAATATTTTTTTTCAAATTCGTTAAAAAATCTTATTTGTTTTTTCCTATTTTCAAAAATAAGAAAAAGAATTTTAATGTTTTTGTTTTTAATATTATTTATTATAAACTAAATATATATTATTTAATATATTAATTTTAATATAAATTATGAATAATTTAATTTACTTTTTAAATATAAATTATGAATGATTTAATTTAATTTAATTTTTATTATTAAACTAAATAAAATAAATTTAATAATTATTAATAAATGGAAATTTCTCGTCTGATTGCTTGAGTGTTCTGTTTAATAATTATTAATAAATTTATTGATGATTGGTGGACAAATAATTCATTATTAGTTTCCTGGATTATGAATACAATTGAACCTTGAATGCGTTCGATTATTTCACAAATGGAGGTGGCACTGGATCTTTGGGAAGATATACAAAAACGATTCTTAATAGCCAATGGACCAACAACTGAAAGTTGAATGCTGATTAAGTTTTAATCTTATAAAACTCTCAATATTCCGCAAGTACACGAATCGTATCGTAATATATGAGATGTCGACTCCACAAAAAATTAGTGAATTAATTAAATCTTAATTTGTCTAAAGTTTAAAATTGTAATTAAAATGGAAATAAAAATGAGCAGAAAATTAAGTAATTGAATATGAATATATTGAAAATTGAAAATTTAAATTAATGCAAGGAAATCAAAATTGAACACAACAAATTGAAAAATCGAAAATCACACAGGAATCTTAACCAATTATGAGAAAGGGAGATTCATCATATCAATCTGATGCTAACTTGATTACTCTAAAGTTAATTTGGTATCAGTCCTAGAATTTCAGACGGTGGATTACTCTCTCTCAAGATCTTAAATATTCTAATAGACAATCGGGTCCTCACACGAGATCTCTCTTCGTATAAAGTTAATTTAGGAACATCAAAATAGTTTTGACATTTTCAAATGTTTAGGAATGTCAATTTTGACATTCCTAAACATTTGGGTGGTCATGACATGTTGTTAGACGTCAATTTTGATATATGATTATAAATAATTTAATTGGAGAATTAAAGATAAATTAAAATGAGTTTTAATTTATCTAATTCTAATTATGAAGTACAAATTATCAAAATATTTGGGAACCTAATAAGTCTTATATATAGAATGAGTTGAAGAGAACAAAATTATTTTAATCAAGTTGAATTTGATTGTAATGTTTGGGAAACTTTATAATTAAATATGATATATTTAATAAATAAGGATCAATATGAGATATTAAATCTAATTTAGGCATAATTGGTATTTAATTAGAATTATTTGTCATTCTAATTAAAGGTTAATTAAAATTAGAATTTAATTTCAATTAAATTACTAAAACGTCCAAAACCTATTATAAATAAGCTTAAGCTCTAATGAAGCTAATACTTTTTGCTTAACCCTCTCTGTAAGAGTTATAGAATTCTCTCAACTCATTTTGTGGATACCGTTAGAGGCCAGATATTTATGCGGCTACAGTGGTTAAGACAGATCGATTTTAGAAAAGGTTCGAGGAATATGATAAGAAAAGATCAAGCTTCAGAATAAAGTACAAATTAAATTTTCGCTTTATTATGATTCATGCATTAATCATTTTATAGAATTAAGAGATCTTGGCTTTCAAAAAATTAAAATTTACGAAAAAGTTTTATAATTATTCCGCTGTAGTCGAGATCGAATCCCAACTCGATTTCTCAACAAGCAATTCAACATATCGTCTCACGCAACTCTCTGTACACATTTCTTTTGCCACGATTTGTAGATTCCATATGGACATTCTCTTGGTGTACTTGATGAACCTTATGATATCAAAATCGGCACTTGTAAATTTGCAACTACTTCTGCACGTCTCTACATGTTTGACCATATGTATTCTTATACAGAAATCACATTGTGTACATCCATTGTCCATAGGGGTTAGCGGCGCAAAGATGACTCTTTCACAATGGTATTTGAGTTAGTCATTGTCATAAAAATAACTTTCGTAAAGCTTGTATCTGTGGCTATTGCGACCCATTACATGAACCGTCACAGTGTTCTACGTGATCATGTAGATATGCATAATATGTTTTCTCCTTGTAAATTTTGTATGATGGCATTAGCAGAGAGAATAATGCTGGAAAATCTGGTAACATTCATGTTTTATATTTGAAATTGATGAAACAGGTTATCAATTGTGTGGGGAAGCACCCTCCTTCAACTAGGGTTTATCTGATATGCGACCTTCTTGGTCAAGAGGATATATTGGTGAACGTGTCCATACATTTAGGTTAAAGATGTTTGTTGACAAGCTGCAAATTCTGAATGTTTCCTAACTTTGACACTTACAGTTCCTGAAATCCTCACTCAAGATCCATCTTCCCGTTTTCGTATATTTGATGGATTTCCCAAGTTCTATGAACAAGCAGCAGAAAACTTGGCGAGGCTTGTGCTAATTTACATCCTGAGCCCTCAT
>JAOQMQ010000007.1:20867965-20878042 GCA_027563845.1 Erythroxylum subrotundum
TCCTTGTATAGCTTCTGTCGTGCCTATATGTGTAGCTCTGTAAATCTGTAAATTATCCCAATACAACATATTCTTTCAATCTCATGAGTCCCGTATACCAAACTAAAAGTATCTATGTTAATAGGGATCCCTGGATTCCAAAGGCTGGTAGCTTCCATCCAGACGACGGCCCTATGGCTGTTCATGATGCTATGAGGGTATGTGACTTATTCATCAATGGGGAGAGGAGATGGGACTCTGAGAAGTTGTTGTCATATTTCAGTATTAGTGACATGCAAGCTATCCTAGGCATCCCCCTGAGCATTAGCCCCAAACCGGATAAAATCATTTGGACTTGTGACAGAAAAGGGATTTACTCAGTTAAAACTGCTTATTATGAGGCGTTTGCGGATTTGGGAGGAAGAGGACAACGGCTGCCTGGAATTGTATGGAAGAAAATCTAGTCTCTTGACGTACCTCCAAAAGTCTGTGACTTCCTATGGCGGTGTTTGTCGTGGAGTGTTACCAACTAAAGATAATTTGCACCAACGAATAGTGGATGTTGACTTGAAATGCTTGTTTTTCTATGAAAATGAATCCATGAAGCATGTGCTTCTTGAATGTCCTATGGCTATGGAGTTATGGAGGTTAGCGAGTTTGTATCTAATATCCTCTTTATCATCTTTTTAGGACCTTTTTGCCTATGTTATTGAGACAACAGGAAGAGATCGTGCCGCAAGAGTCAGTATTCAGGCATGAAAGCTATGGTCCGCAAGGAATGAAAAACTATGGCATGATAAACGAGTTACACCACAACACATTCATACCCAATCTAATTCTTACTATTCAGACTTTAAGGAGCTGTTGTCTGCCGGAACTCCTCAGAATGCTGCACCCAGTCTGCCATTGTATTTTCGGACAGTAGCAGTAACGACGCCGTCATCTAATTGGCTGGCTTTCATTGATGGCTCAATATTTGCAGATGCTGGCTTCCTTGGTTTTGGCATTTTGTTTGAGGATGGAGAAGGCTATTTTTCGTTGGCCCTTTCTGGCTATGATGAAGATAATGGAGGTCCCGCGATAGCAGAGGCGCTTGCTCTTTGGCAGTGTTTGTTGTTTGCTCGTGATGGTATGCTACAAGCTGGTTCTATTTTTACTGATAGTCAGCTCCTTATCCATGCTTTGAATTTTAGTTCTTTGGATTTTTCCTATTTTGATCTTGTAATTTCGGACTGTAAGGATATTTTATGCACTAAAGACAATATCTCTGTTTCTTGAATTAGGCGCTCGGGGAATAGGGGAGCCCACTTTCTTGCTAGAGCGTCTGTTCTCCATAGCCGCTTTCAAGTTTGGGTTGATATGCCTGATTGTGTCTTGGATCATTATTCTTCGACATAAATGTTATTCTCTCTTTCAAAAAAATACAATTTTATTATCATGTCAAAAATAATTATAAGTATATTTAACATCAAATTTTCTTTTTAATGAGTTTTAAAAAAAATAATTTTTATTAAAATTTTAATTATAAGCTTTATACTAAAACAAAAACAAAGTTAATTCATATATTATCATTACCACCTGCTTCATAGACGGTAGAACTCAAGTTTGAAACCCTCAGCAAGCGGGGTCAAATGGCCTTATCTTTCTCCATCTTTGAACTCCATTCCCTCACTAAACTACTCTCCTTCTCTTCCCAACTACCACCTCTCTATAAAGCTCACACCTTTACTTCTGTTTCAATCCCCAACCATGTCAGAAGACCAATAGGGACTGTTGCGCAGTCCAACAAATCCCAGAACAACGTTGTTGCCCAGTCCACCAAATCCCAGAACGGTAACGTCAAGAACGTGGAATCTGCTTCTAACAGCCAGAAGAAGAAACGGAAGAAGAAAAAGAATGAAAATTTGGACAATTTAAGGGATATTGAGATTGTGGAGCGTGGCAGCGTTGATGATGCTGCGGATGATCAGAATGGTGGTGACGCCAAGTCGGTGCCTTTTCTTCATCAAAGCATGCCTTTACCGAAACCTCCAGCTGGGTTTGTGGTGGATGACGCTGGGAGAGTTCTCATGGCTTCCAACAAACGCCTTGCCACCATTGTTAGTTCTCTCCAACCTTTTCCTTGCTTTTCTCTTTTCCTATCTGTACTTGCCATTTTCCCTCTTCTCAAAAGTTGGTTTCTCTTATTCATTTGCTTGCAGTAGTAGCTACGAGTAGCTATTAATCTTATGATCGTTTGTTTCACTCGTGAATGCAAGTTTCTGAGGTTTTATTGACAGGTTGATCCCTCCAATAATAGTCCATTAGAGTGCGTTATAAGGAGAGTTTTTAGAAATTCAAAAGGGGATGAATGCTTGCTACTTTGCCCAGTTGATACGTAAGTAATTACGTCCAATTTTGAACTGAAAATTTAAGAGAATTGAGGTTTCATATCTATGGATTTGTTGTTTGCAGGCCTGTTCAAATATTAAAGAGCACAAATGTTGAAGGATGGTCAGCTGTATGTTTTTCCAGTTTTAATTAGTATGCTTGTTGATTTTGAAACTGATTATTATTCTATTCAATAATGTATTCTTTTTATTTAGGACTATAGTAGGTAATTGGTTTTGGCATGTACATTGCTTCTTCCATTTTTAATGTTCTTGAAATAATCATTGGAAAGGTACGGAAAGGAGTTTTTGGAAAATTATTTGTTTCTAACTTTTGGTGGAGGAATTGTTTATCTGTCCTTTAACGGATTGCAATTACTTTGCTAGTTTTACACTCTTCTTGATCCTGCAGTTTAAAATTCAGTGAAAATTTCTAAATGTGAGGAAGCTCTCGATAGGGTGGATTTTTAGTATTTTCCATGCAGAGAAAACACCTTCATTTTTTTTCACTCGGTTCATCACTCATATTTGCCCTCTACGGTATTACTTCGAAGTTAAACTGCTTTGTAATCCTCTTCTACTATTTTAGGTTAGTGATGAAGAAGTTGAGGGAATACTTCCAGCTGTTGCATATGCTCTGGCCAAGATACATATGCATCTGGTGCATAGTGGGTATAAGATGATTCAAAGTTTATCTGATTCAATATAATCCACATCCCCATGTTTTCTTTTTCTTTTTTTTTGGTTAATGGTTCATTTTCGTCATTGTTCTCTTAACAGATTCTGTTATACAGCACGAGGAGGATTTTGTTACACAGAAGATAACATATTTGATTTCCGGACAGGCAATTCCCTTTCTGCAGACTTTTTTGATCTGTTTCATACAATAAAATTCCCCAAGTAGACAACTTGATCTGGAATTTCTTGAGTGTCCTTTTGGGTTTTTGTGGCAAAGTTGGGGAAGGGTTCTCTGCATCACCTTTTATGGTACATGACTTGCATATTTTGAAGAGTCATAGATTTACGTGGGAAGTTTATTTTTTTCTTTGAATTATAACTATTTATTTCTTCTTAGTGAACTTTCCAAAAATTGATCCTTTAACAAGCATAGATGATGCAACCCTTAATCCTGTTTATTTGTGCAGTGCATTGTGTATAGACCATGCACTGAACTTGGTTTATTTTGGTACATGATCATTGTGTCCTTGATATTGCATTGTCTTTATTGTTTTGCTTAATAAATTTTCTTTAATCTCATTGATTAATTGATCAGGATTTATATTTCCTTTGTGTTTTTGTCTGTATCTCTTTCTTTTTCTTTGGTGACATCTTCTCTATGTGCTATTGGTCTGTTTCCTTGCTACAAATGACATGAAGAAATGGTTCATCATTACCTTTTGTAGTCTTCATACACCTATTTGACATTTAGTTCTTGGGGGCCTTTACATGTGATATCTTATTCTCATACTCTTCAAGCAATGTAACTAGACGATGAATCTAGTTCCTCTTGTCTGAATCCAGCCAATCAAAAAAAATCATCTTTATTTTTCTTTTTGGTAATAAAACAAATTGTGGATTTTGATTGATTCTAAAATTAAGGAACATTCACGCTTCCAATTTCTTGCAGAATTATGGCTTAAGATCTTCTCTTTGAACGTCATATTGAACTGAAGGTTGCTTTATAATACTGCAGATGATGGTCAGGATATAGATGGCATGCCAAATGAAGGTGTAGAAATTACATGCTTCCACATGGTGGTATTTTAGCCTGATTTTCATGAACACTTATTCTTATTGTTTATGGATTGTTATTAGTTGCCTATTGATTAATGCGGGATGAAATGAACTGAAGCTGGCTCCATAATCTGTGAAAGTATGAAGAGCCTTTTTGGTGTGATGTATTAGTAAACCACACGAGACTTTTCTTTAGACAACATCATATCATTATCCTATTCAATTTTAGGAATCACACATCATTTTTGTTCTCTTGAAGTGCCTAGTTAATGTCTATGGCCTGAATACCAGTGTTCAATCATGTTCTCCTGAAGTAGGTTTTGGCATGAAAAATATACTATGTGATAGAACTCTAGTCTTAGAATACTAGAGATTTACTATATTATTGCTTATAATCTGTAATATGTATGTATCCTTACAGTATATGAGTAAGTATCAGCTCACTCCCCAGAGCAGAAAAGCTCCTCAGAAGGTGATAGAATCCTTCTGTCCACAAAGTTTCCACAAACTATTTCTGCGCCTCTCTCTCTCCTCCCCTCCTAGAAATCCCCTTTCCCGATACATTCTGTTATTCTAACTAACTTGCCACCTCAGCAGGAAACTAACTTCCTCCAGCCCCCCTATTCTTCCTTCTAGAATACACTTTCCACACTAATGGTTTATTC
This sequence comes from Erythroxylum subrotundum, assembly GCA_027563845.1. NCBI lineage: Eukaryota > Viridiplantae > Streptophyta > Magnoliopsida > Malpighiales > Erythroxylaceae > Erythroxylum > Erythroxylum subrotundum. The sequence continues at coordinate 20,872,713 of JAOQMQ010000007.1, forward strand.
CCCCTGCTATTAGCTGCTAATTCACTCTCTCCCCCGAAGGCTCTATCACTATGGGTTTAATTTTTCTGTAGTTTCCTTTTTGTTATTTGTAACACCTCCTTTCTTCAAGCTAATGAGGCTTACTGTGGTGATTCTCTTATTTATCGCAGGATGGCGCTCATTTCATGATTTATACTCCATCTGATCCACTTTTGTTCGTTGCGGTAAAGGTAACCAATCAGATATTTAATTTTTCTTGGTTTTGGAGGGATCTTGTTTACTTTTTCTACAACATAAGTTCTGTTGCAATCTGCTTATCAGAGTTGTTCTTCTGGCAATTCGAAAAGAGATTCCTACTAGGTTCAAGATGAGGACAAGAATCTGGTTCAAAAGATAGGAAGAACCCAAATTTTCATTTTTCTGGCAATAGCTAAGAAATGAGAAGCTTTCACTTTGCTAAGGACTCAAGAGAAGAAACTAAAGAAGCACAAAACCTAGACTTCTAGAAACCTAAGTAATCCTGAAACATGTAGGAATCTTTTGTAGACTTGGAAAGTTGACTTTTGGGCCTCAGTCTGTGCTGTTTTCACTTTGATTATGCTTGAAGTTATATCTTATGTGCCATTTATTTCCAAGTGTAAAGCTAAGCCATTGATGAAGATCACAAAATTTAAGCCTCATAGCATTGAAAATGCCAACTGAACCCTGTTGTATCATCAACACCTGTAATAATATTGTCATGAAACCCTAAATTTACTGAAAGCATAATTGAAGTTATCTTGGAAATCTTAATGGCTGAAGCTTTTGCTTTGCTGCTAATTTTAGAAGTCTACCTCTTTCTCTGCCCCTCTGCCCATCATATTTCTTCTTCTTTGGTTTTCTCTCCCGTTCTTTACGCTCACCTATTTACGGAATTCGAATATGTTTTTGCAGGATCAGAATGGAGAATTGCACATACTTGATGATGTAAACACATGCTTTCATCATAGAACCTGTTTGTTGTCTTGATTGATTTATAGTTGAAGCATGATTTGAGCAACCGTTTTATTTCATCTAAAAACAGGATCTTTTGGAGGACCCGTCCATAATAAGCGCTATAGACGAGGAGACAGAGTTCAATGCCCTTGTTGTAAGCAACCATTTTCTTCCACGGCCATTGATTTGTTAAATGAACTGAATTTATGTTACTGTTTTGCAGGAGGAAGAGGCTGCTCTTTTAGAATCGCTATTGGGTGAAAGATGAACAGTTGCAATTCTCCAGGAAGCAACACATACATTCCTTCTGATAAGGGCAAAGAACCAAGACATTCCTTATGAGTAGAATATGAAAATTTAAAGCTTAATTCATTTCAATGATATTTAAGTATACCTTATATTATATCATATGTAGGGCGAAATTTGTTGATAAAAGAGGTTATTCATCATTTATTCTCATTATAAAAATTAAATAAGTTAATTAGTTTATATTAAGATAAATTATATTTAAAATTCATAATTTAAATAAAATTATTAAAAACATTAATAAAATATTCAATTTTTAATCTGTTACAAATATATCCTATCATTAATCTTATATTAACGCCAGTGATGAAAATTACCATAAATTAGTTTATATATACTTGTTTTTTTGTAAAACGGAGAAATATGCATCCGTTATCTTTTATATGCGTATTGGATAAATCTCCAAATTGACATAATAGTTTACAAATTATGTCAATCGGGTATTTGTACAACAAGTTCAATTGAAAAAGCGTGATTAAATTAGGGATAATCGAACACAAGACTTTTAGTTCCCAGGTTCTTCCATTTCACCAACTCGATCACCCCTAAGGGGTTAGTTTATACATACATCAATAAACTTTTGACATTTAACTAATTATATGATTTAAAAACACTCCGCACACCAAGTTATATTTATAACAAATTGAAATTTCGAATATAAAATTTACAATTTACAATTAACACTTTAAAATATAATTTTTCTTATTATCCACTACCATTAACACATGAATTGCAAGAAAACCAATGGCTGGTAAACTATGTACAATCAAGGAACTTGCGTACAACCTACAAAAAGCTTCGTGCTAGGACTTTGCTTTCTACGGTCACTATCCATTCACGAATGATAGCATTTACTTCTTGTGGCTTCTCATCATGGGGGCAGTGACCTGACATTGAAGATCAAACAGGCAGCTAATTTTCTAAATCTTGCCAGGAAGGAAGTTCAGAAGCAAGGTTTTTAAGTAACAGGAACCAGACTTACCAGCATCCAATTCCCTGATGACGACGCCAGAACAATGTTCTTTGAGCATAGACACTTTGGATTTGGAGTCAGAGATTGGATCTTTCATTCCCTAAGAATCGTAAACGGGCGAAATGAATGAAATATCAAGTCGGGAAAATGTAAACTTAGCATGTTTTTCCAGCAGAAAGAGATCCTACCTGTATGATTAGGGTCTTTTCCTTGGAATCTTCCAACAAGAAATTAAGGGGTAGGGAAAGATTGAAACCAAAAATACTTTCCAGGACAACTAGGACGCCAGGATCAGAGGACTTTTGATGTAGGTTAAGGAGCATCCAATAAAAAAATAATCAAAAGTATTTTTGAATTTAAGCGAGCATATTATCAATTTCGAGGATACAGCTCTTAGCATTTTATGTGTAAGCCAGTCGTCAGCTCTCTCTGCCGCCTATAAGGCCGGCATCAAAATGAGAATCATGCAAAATTAATTGAAATATGAAAACACTCAAGAGAGAAATTGGGGAACACTCACAGTTGGGTAGCAACTTTTTACAATACTTCTTATGTTCAACCTCAAGTAAAACAAAAGGAATCGTGCCCCTAGCCACGCAGCCCTCGAAGTCTGTCTCTCCTAAACATTTGAAGTGGTAAGAAGAGATGGTTAAAACCGAAATCTAAGAAGACATTATATGATGTGCAGGCAGAATGTCCTTTGCTAGTAGCTACAAGAAGCAAAACCATGATTTCCAGAAGCCAAACAAGTAAATATACAGTGAACTGAGATTACCAGTCAAGTTTAAGGTATTCAAAACTCACTCTGCTGAATTGTAAATAACCATATCCTGGAATAACATCTCCAGCAGTATTGATGAGAATAACAGACTTAGCCAAAGCAGGCCAGAAACATGCAACAATAGCTACTAGATAACCTGGAGAAACAAGATGATATTAGTGATATCACTCATGACTGCTGGTAAGCTAAGTGAATTACCAACAACATAGGAGAGAGAGAGAGAGAGAACTAATTAACAAACTCAATGAATAAAACAAATAAAAGACGAAAATAGATATCAAATCTGAATATATCAAATGCAGGAAAGAGTAGTCACAAGAAAATAGTAAATTTAGAAATTTAGGTTAAAACTTGAAGCATACCGCCAATAGAGTTCCCTATTAAATGCACTGGCTCACCAACAACTTCAATTATAAAATCTCTTAGTAATTCAGCCCACAGAAGCTCAGTATAGACTATATTTGGCTTTTCTGATCTGCCAAAACCTAGGATAGTAATAGCCCAGACTTGGTTTCCACATTCAGAGATGCCATCTATGTTGTCACGATAATGCTCCAAAAATGCACCAAAACCATGTACAAGGAGAACAGCAGGACCCTTCTCACCATCCACAGTATACTGAAAAGTAAATATTTCAATCAAAATTTAAAGGAACACATGGGAGTCATTCCCTTGCTCAAAACATGAGTTTCGTACAGACAGCTCAAAATTAAAATTTTAATGAAAAAGTCAATCCATTTCCAGCTACACACCTGAACTAAGTGGCCTTTCCATCTCCATATCCTAATAGAAAATGCCACCTCATCATTCAGACTCTTCAAAGCCATAAGCCAATACCACTGCCAAAAAGTTCAGCTTAAATCCATCAAAATACTCGTAAAGATGGCGATCATTATCTTGGAACAAAATAAGGTGAAGTTTTGGGTTAAACTGGAATTCCTAACTGATATTTAATCAACCAAACATTATACGACATGCACATAATATATCCAAAGTACCTCCATTAAGCAAACAGCATCAGCTGCTGCTGCAACAGTAGCTGTGGAATATCCAAATGGTGATAAAAATCCAGCATTTCTTTCTTTCTCATATTTAATGGCTTCAAAATGTACTCTTCTCCTGGATACAATGCCAAGACAAAGGGCAGAGCCAAAGAGTGCAAAAAATGAGGCTCCTTCCCTACTTTCGGCATTGCGCAACCTCTCGTGTACCCTGAAATGAAATCAAACCAAAAAAAATTGTTCCCCTGTATTGAAAATTCCATCTTTTAAAAGTGATATGCCTAAGCATAAAATAGTTCTTCTGGAACAAATTAACAACTACATACTCTTGCCAGTCATCCCGAGCTGTTCCTTCCAAATTTCTTAAGTATGCAGCTAGACCGTTGAGTACACTATCAGTCCCACCTCCCACAATCTTCCCACTTTGTGTCACAAAAACAGACTTTTGTGGTCTTTTGATCCGAGCCTGCTTGAAATTCATGCCATTATTGTTCATTTCCCTAGTTTCTGATAACTTCTTCTGCAATATAGATGCCGTTGACATCTCCACCAAAGACCAATTTTCTTTCAATTTAACATTAGTATGATGATTCATAAACTTCTTGACGTCATCCATGGAAGGAAGAGAACCTGATGGATTATTCAGTAATTTCTGTCATCCTCTCCAAATGCAAACTACAATTACGTATAGTTCAAACCATGTCTTAATTTGTCACTAATGAAGAAATCTCATTTTGTAATGGATGCGGCAAGTATGCCTTAATACAATGGCAACTTACCCCAGTCCAATTTTAAATCCGCACTTGGTAACGCTGGAAGCATAACTGGTGAAGTTATCCCCAACTGGAGTTTGGTAAAATCAGCATAAGAATCAGGCAAGTCCTTTAGATCCTGCACAAAATAAAGATACACCAGAAAGTATTAAAATACAGACTCATGTATACACATTACCTAATTATTGAGAAGAAGAGTACCTTAATATCGTAAAATGGAGTCCGCCACCGTACAATTTTTAGCTCCTCATCAAGCAAAGCTGATTGTTCTACGGTTTCTTCCACAATATCTAATATCTGGCGAAGGTGGTATTCTACCTCTTCTTCAGCAAAGACATTCGTAACTTTAAACTGCTCAAAATGAATTCAAAACGAAGTGAGTTTGACAGATTCATAAAGGCCTCTTCTCATTGAAGAGCTCTAAATATTCTCCATGGATGCATGCACAAAATTAAAACCTGTTGCACAATGTTTCCGATGACACTCTCTGCACCCCCAAACCTGACCATTAAATTGGATCCCCGTTCCTTCAACAACTTTCT
>JAOQMQ010000007.1:20912176-20923570 GCA_027563845.1 Erythroxylum subrotundum
TTATTTTATTTACAAAAAATATTTTTAATTTTATTTAATTTATAACTATGGTCAATAATAAAAATTAATTGCATTTATAAAAATAATTTACTTTTAAGTTTATTTAGTTTATAACTATTATCAATAATAAAAATATAATTGCATTTCTATTAATATTAATTTATTTTTATTTTTTTATTTTAAAAATACAAACTAAAAATTATATTAAAAATAGAAGTTCATTAATATATCTTCCCAAAAGTCCCAAACGAATAAGAATTAGTGAACATAAACCTGCCAATTGTAAAACTTCAGTACTATGCATAAATGTGTTCATTATGACAAAGGGTAAGACTGTCATAAACGAATCAGCTAACTTCAAACGCTACATTCAATGAGCTTGTCAAAAATTATTTAGCTGGTTGGGTTAAATCAGCCAATCCAACCAGCTCTTAACCAAACAAATAAAGAGCTTTTCAATATGGGTCAAAACAACTCATTTGAGTCAAACAACTGAAAAACTCTTCACCAAACACGGCCATAGTCGACGCGTGTGAGGTCCCAGAATCCGCACACAAGAAATAATATGTGGTTCGATTTTATTTAAAATTAATAAAATAGGTTTCAATTAATTCAATCTTAAATATAGAAAAATTAGTTAATATTTAAAAATTATAATTAATTAGTTTTATTTTATTAAATAATATCATTTTTAAATTTAATTAAAATTTGTATATTATGGAAGGCACCCTTTAGTCAAAGGGCAAAGATAAACTGATCAATCATTTTTATATAATTTAGACCTGAAACAGAATTTATAGCCTAAGACTTTCTAGTACATAGAATTTTCATAAAAAGGCCGGTGTAAAACATATTTGTCTTTTTATATTATTGAAATTATATTATTCAAAAATTAAGCTTTCAAGAGAGAGAAGTTAGGGGTGCTTGGTGAATGAGTTTGGAAAAATTTCAATGGGTATGGAATGAAAAAGGAGTGATTGGTTATATATTATCTTTATAGGACAGTATTATGATATACAACTTTCAGGTATTGCTTCATACCCCTCAAGCATGGGAGGAATGTAAATCATTCCTAAGTGATACTCCCTTCATATTTTTTAATTAAATATAATTAATTAAATACAATTAATTAATTACAATATAATTAATTGATTGATTACAATATAATTAATTAAAATATAATTAATTAATTATATATTTTTTCTTTTATATCGACTCAATATAACTAATTAAAATATATTAAAATTTGATGTAAAACGAAAATTTAACAAAATTTTATTTCTTAATATTTTTAACAAATTAATCTGTCATAATTATAATGATTATATCCATTCTCATTCATCACTATATTCATTATAATTCCTATTACCATTATTCAATTTAAACTAAGGGTATGTTTGAGAGTTTATGATGGAATGAAATGGAATGGCAATTAATGGAACGGAATGAAATAGGTCACTCCATTGTTTGGAAGTTTAAATAAAACAAGAGAGGGACTCCTTTGACCATTGTTTGGAAGTGATATTAAAAATGAATGGAATGTAATGACTTGTAATATTTTTTTCCAAAATTACCCTTGTAATAAAATATGCATAGTTTCCATGAAACTATTTTTATAACCCCAAAGCATTTCAAATTGTAGGATGCCCAAAATATAGTTTTGTCATTTTCCTATATAAGCAATCAACTTTCTTGTTCTTTTTCATTAACCCTCATTGCACTGTACTCTTCGTTAGGCATATCTATACACAACTAAGTTCATTGATTATTGAGAGACATAAGATAGGTCAACATTTGCTTCCGCTTATCTGGAGGACATCCAATTATGGCCCTTTGAGCATCAACATCTCAAATGAGAAAGTAGTAAGCTTTGAGTGATGTGTTTGTATCAATCTCCAATCATTCCACAAGAGCCCAAATTTCATTGTTTGACATAGGACGAGTTGGTGGAGGAAAACGTTTGTCAATGAAAGAAGTCAATTAAAGGAGAAATACAATGGACGTAATAACATGTAGCCACGTAGGTATTTGCTGGACTGGGGTTGTAATTTTATTAATTTTTTGAGGATATTTTTGTCATTAAATTAGGGTTTGAAAGGCAAGCCATGTCATTCCATCTCTGACCCCCCAATTTGAGAGGTCATAAAATATTAGATTTTGGATGGCAAAGGATGGCTTCCAAAGCTATGCCCCCTCATAACAAAGTCATGGTATAAAATCACACGTTATATCATTCCTGTTAACATTACCCAATTTGAACAAAGCGCCCCCTTAGAACAAAGTCATAATATAAAAACACTTGTTACTATTTTTAATAATATAATTTTATTTATTTATTTAATAATAATAATAATAAACCCCTTTAATTTAAATATATATAGTGTATAAGAAATCTAATCAACTAATACTTACAAATATTATTATTCTTTATTCTCAATCAATTACTATTTTCAACATTTCAAGTGAATTGTAGTCTCTTTTTATAAAAAAATATTTTGCAATTTGATTTAGCATACTTTTTAAAGATTATCTTATATCAAGATAATGTAACCAATGCACAAAACTTCTTGTTTTGAGAAGGTTTAGAACGGGTCATAATGTAAGGAACCTTCTATTTGTATTTTTACGAAAACGTTATTTTTATGACTTGAATTTGTGATTTTATAGTCACAAATGAATAATTTTACTAGTCATGTAATTTAAGTGAATTACTATTTAAGTTTTATTCACTATTTGATTAATAAAAATAATTTATTTAAGTCACAATTATTCGTACTTTCAAAAACATTATTGAACGAGCATTTAAAACATGTTGGTCAGGCGTAGTTGTAGGGTAGTGCTATAATGTAATGCAGGTGCACACATTCAACTATGGGCACCGTCCAAACATCCTTACTTTTTGTCTGAATAACGGGCCCCATCAGACAAAAAGCAAACATACTCACTTTGCTTTAAATTTTTGGGGCCACATCATTCTAGTATGTAAGAATGATACTCTCTTTCTTATGCTTACGTGTGATTATGAGCCGCGCAATTTGCTCCGTGATTAAGACTCCTCTCCCGTACGATGACATTTTGGAAGATATTTTAGTAAAATGTTTTTTAAAATATTTAAAAATAAAAATAATTCAAGTGTTAATCATTAAAGGTCTTTAATTTTAATTTTAATTTTTAAAAAATTTTCTTAAAAATATATATATGTAGGTGTTCAGTAATGAGTTATTTTTTAAATAAATAAAAAGTAAAATAATTATTATATCTTATTAAAATTGATAAGGAATATATATTTTTTTTTAACGAAGGAACCCGCAATCGCTATCATTTGGATATGCATTGAGTAAATCTTCGGATTGATACAATAACCTGCAAATCACGTCAATCGGTTACTTTATACTAGGTAAGTTCTGTACGACAGGCCCGATTGAGAGAACGTAAATAAGAAGATTTAAATACAGAACCTTTTTACCATGTACTCTTTTACTCCACCAATTTGACCACCACTAGAGATAAATATATGAATATACGTAATAAAAATAATTTTTTCTTTTTGATATTAAGGAAAAAAATTATTGAAGAGAACAGTTAGGGAAAACAAAAAAGGAAAATCTCAAAACGCCTTTAATTAAGGGCCCTGTCCAAATGAAGCAGACAAGACCGAGGTCCCAAGAGCACGCGCATAAGGACAAGATATGGATATTTTAGTAAATCAAAATCATCACGACAAGTCTATGTTTGGTTAAGTTTATATTAGTAGAGTTTTTATCAACATTTTTTTTTTTCTGTAGATATTTTATGAGAAATTTTTTTTTAAAAAGCTAGTTGACTGTTTAACTGTCATTTAAAAAAAGATTTTTTGAAAAAACTTCATACAATAGACTGTATGACAACATAAAAATCAAAAGCACTTTTAATTTTAACTATATTTTATTTTGTAATAAAAATTATTTATGTATATAATTATTATTTAAATATATTAAACAATATGCAAAACACAATATATTAATTATTATATAATTTAAATCATACGAAACATAAATGAAAACATATATAACTAAATCTTTTATATAGATTATAACACAAGTAAACTAATATTGAAAATAAATATTAAAATATATAAAAAAGTCAATAATATTATATAAATCTCAAAATAAATATCCAAGTTGAGTAAATAGTTAAATATACGATAAACGAGAAAATAAGTTTGTGGGTATCGTGAGAATTATGTGTAAAATATAAGGACAAAATGAATTAAAAAATGGACTCATTAATTGATCTGAAAAATCTAACTACAAAAGTACTTTTTTGATAAGATCCAAATTTGAGCTAAAAAAGTGTTTTTTTTTTAATTTTACAGCCAAATACTAAATTTTTTTAAAAAAGAACTTTTATGGTGAAAAAAAAGTGCTTATTAACCTCCAAAAACTTCATCCAAACAGGTACTAAATGCATTTTGATGAACTTCTAATAATAGACTTTCTTATATTTTAAGGTTTTTTTTTAGTTTTTAGTTATGTAAGAAAAAAAGAAAAGAAAAGGAATTTTAATTGTTAATCTCCAAAATACCCCTTTCGTTTCGTACTGTATAAAAAAGGTCACAAGATAAAGCTCAAAGCAGAGGGGGCGACCATGATTCCTCTCATCTGTACTCCGTTGGCCCCACGCTGTCCCAGATTTTATTTAAACTATCTGTCCTCCGTCACCTGCAAATTAACGATTAGCCCACCAATTTCTTTCAAATTTTCAAATTGCACCCTTCCCGACATATATAGACACAGCAGCCACACTCAAACCACACTCGTAAACATCACTTCTCTATAGCGCTAAACCAACAACGATGAGCCCGGTGCTTCCGGTTCCGGCGCTGTTCACCGTCACCACCATACTTGTTATTCTCTTCACAAACGTCGCTCCGGCCTCCTGCTGGCGACCATGGCACCATTCTGAACCCAACTCATCCGATCTCCTCTACGGCGCTTCCAAGAAGTATGAAGGATCATCCGAGTTCGTTCGCTTACGTTACCACATGGGTCCAGTTCTCACGGAGAACATCACTATCCACCCGATATGGTACGGCGCGTGGGAGAGGTCTCAGAAGAAGATCATACGCGAGTTCATCAACTCAATCTCAGCCGTTAATTCGAAACAGCCTTCGGTCTCCGGCTGGTGGAAGACCGTACAGCTCTACACTGATCAAACCGGCGCCAACATTTCGCGGACGGTTCGGTTAGGCATGGAGAAGAATGACCGTTTTTACTCTCACGGTAAAGCGTTGACGAGGCTGTCGATACAGTCTGTAATAAAGAGTGCTGTGACAGCTTCATCTAAGCCGTTGCCGACAAATCCCAAGAGCGGGTTATATCTCTTGCTCACAGCCGCTGACGTGTACGTTCAGGATTTCTGCGGGCAGGTCTGTGGGTTTCACTATTTCACGTTCCCGTCCATCGTAGGGTACACATTACCGTACGCTTGGGTGGGTAACAGCGCAAAGCAGTGTCCAGGGGTGTGTGCTTATCCGTTCGCCGCACCACCGTACATGCCTGGGTTAAAGCCGCTAAAGTCACCGAACGGCGACGTTGGGGTCGATGGCATGATAAGCGTGATCGGTCACGAGGTTGCTGAGCTGGCAACGAACCCGTTGGTGAATGCTTGGTATGCCGGACCCGACCCGAGTTTCCCGGTGGAGATAGCTGATCTGTGTGAGGGAATCTACGGCACAGGAGGAGGTGGGTCGTACACCGGGCAGATGATAGAGGATCATGATGGTGCCACGTATAACATGAATGGGATCCGACGGAAGTACTTGGTTCAGTGGGTGTGGAATCCTTTGGTCAGTTACTGTACTGGCCCGAATGCACTTGATCAGTAGTATAATTAGTACTAGTATATGATTTCTCACTTCCTTTTTATAATTAATTTTTTTATTTCTCATTTTGGGGTGTGCGTTTCGTGGTTACGTACTTGTCGTTAAGGTAGTTATTAAGGTTGTTGTAATGTGTAATAATATCTTTTATTTTACTCGAAATATGTCTTTTTGCAATTAAAATAATTTATTTAAAATATATAATATATAAATTATTATATATATTTATCAAATTGAGAACTCCTTTAAAATTTTTAATTAAATTATATTAATCATAATTATTAATACATAATTAAATAGTACATTTTTCATCAATAGCAAAATCAAATTATAAACAAAATATTAAATTTTAATTTATGATTTTTTGAAGAAATTAAAATAAAAATAAAACAGAAACTAAGCCTGATTGGGCTGATAACAGTGAAACTTTTATCAATAGAAATTTTTTTCTGTAAATCTTTTTTGAAAAAAACCTTTGTAAGAGATAATTAACTGTTTGACTGTCATTTAAAAATATTTATATAAATTATAACATAAGTAAAATTAATATTAAAATATATAAAAAAATCAAACAATATTAAATAACTCTCAAAATAAATGTGAAAATAAGTTTGTAAGTATTTTAAAAATTACGTGTAAAACATAAAAGAAAAAAGACAAAAATAGTCTCAAAATTTTAAAAAGTTATATTTTGATTGTTAAAAAAATTATATCTATTAAAGAAATATTTTTTTATTTTACAGCCAAACTTAATACTAATAAAGTTTTTTTTTCCCACTAAATTTGAAAACCAAAAATCCAACTAGCAATTTATGCCTGTTCTTGCACGAAACCAGCTTACAGGTATTCCTGCTCTTGCATGAAACTAGCTTACAGGGAATTAAGCATTCCCGACAACCTACGATGACACAAAATTATACGTTGCAAAACACAAGCACTCGGTTTATTCCATAGGGGTCCAGTAACGTGGACTATTGTTTAGTAAGGTTCAACTGGTGCTCTGAATTTCGATCCAGCATAGACAGCTGCAGACCCAAGCTCTTCCTCTATCCTCAGAAGCTGCAATGGGACAACACAACAAAAAGTAATCAGCAAGAGAGAAACTACATACTCTAATGAAGTTTTGACAGTGCAAAGTTAGTTCATTGACCTGATTGTATTTAGCCAGACGCTCTGATCTACAAGGAGCTCCAGTTTTGATCTGACCCTGCATTTGGATGAGCAGAAATAGTAGGAAAACATATTAGATCAAGCAAAATATCAAAATGAAAGACAGGTCACCCGGAAACTATTCGAAAACTTACCGTTGCTAATCCAACTGCGAGGTCAGCGATGAAAGTGTCCTCAGTTTCACCACTGCAGATAGCAAGGAAAAATGCGGTTTTAGCGCAATTCCGGAGTAATGGGACAGAATTATGAAGTGTGTGCAAAAGAAGAAAAGGGTTCACCTCCTGTGACTTGCCATGACACCCCAGCCAGCTCGTTTAGACATTTTCACAGCTTCAATACTCTCAGTTACAGAACCAATTTGATTCACCTGCCAAGTTATTGAAGTCATGTCAACTTTTTGCAGTTCTGTGTTCCAAATTATTGGAAGTGAGCCCGGAGCAAACTGATGCAACTACTGACCAAAAGCTAAGAATTACTACCTTCAGCAGAAGGGCATTGCAGGTCTTCTCCTTAATTGCTTTCTCGACACGCTGTAGCAAGGACAAAATATTGCATGACGAAGAATAATAGTATAGTTTCTAGCTTATGTCATCATAATAAACCACAACGAGTATAACAGGACCAATTTTCCAATATTCCCTAGCTATAGATTTCACCTTTGGGTTTGTTACAAGAAGATCATCTCCAACAATCTGTACTCTTTCTCCGATTTCAGCCGTCAACTTAGCATAGTGCTCCCAATCGTCTTGATCAAATGGATCCTCGATTGACACAATTGGATAATCAGTCACAAAAGCTTTGTAAACGTTCTTCAGACTGTCTCCCGAGATCTTTTGTGATCCGTCATTGTTCTGCATCAGAAATAGTCACAATTGTGATTAGAAATCTTATATGTTAGCAGAAAGGTGGATTTCATACAGTTGAAACCACACGGTCAAGTGGTTTAATACCTCTTCCTTGAAATTCAAGTCGTAGGTCTTGTCGTTGCTATTGTAGAATTCTGAAGCAGCAACATCCATCCCGATAACAACCTGCCAGGAGACCCATGAAAACAAATGAGATTATCAAGGACACTAATGATATATGACGATCAACTAGGGATGGCCCAGTCCAACATGTCAGGAAGATAGAATCCCTTCATTTTGGGGTTTGGCCGAACCGGATTCCAGCCTGTTTGCCAACCCTATGATCAACAGATATGAGACTAACCTCTCTTGTATATCCAGCTTTAGCAATGGCCGTCTTCAACAGTTCTAGGCCCTCTTTATTTTCCTGAAAATAAGAAAAAGAAATGTTAGAACATTAATATAATTAACCACTTTAGGTAAAACAGACGCCAAGAAAAAGCTCAATATTACAAATCCCAGTCAAGCTAAAGCAAATACCAATCGTTATAAGCCATCATTGAATGAGATTATTGCGATTGATAGAATTTGTTTCACATGCAGAGAATTCACCTGAATGAAAAGCTGTCCAGAAATCACAAACCTGAATGTTAGGAGCAAAGCCACCTTCATCACCAACGTTAGTTGCATCTTGTCCATACTTTTTCTTTATTACACTCTGCAAAACAAACACAATCAGGTCAATAATCATCCATTTGATTATTCAACCTAAATTAACAGACTTGTTCAAGTTAACTTAGTCATGAAAGAATATCAACCTTCAGGTGATGATATACTTCTACACCCATCTTCATGGCTTCCTTGAAAGATGATGCTCCAACAGGCAGAATCATGAATTCCTACAAGAAGAAAAGTTCCAAGAGCAGATATAAATCCCCAGTCAGGAACGGGGATAAAAGATACCATTTCATCAGTAGCAGATAAAGATTTTATGTTATCCTTAAAGAAAAGTTATCCCATCAAAATTACCTGCATCGCCAGCTTATTGCCTGCATGGGAACCTCCATTAATAACATTGAATGCAGGTACCGGTAAAACCAAGGTCTTGTTCCCGGCAAGATTTGCAATATGCTGCATGTATATGACATGACAACCTTGAAACTCTTAATAATTGCAGTAAGACGAATTGAACAGCAAACTACACCACAACAAGTACCTGGTAAAGAGGAATCTTCTTAACAAATGCACCTGCTTTGCAGACAGCAAGTGATACCGCCAATATAGCATTTGCTCCAAGCTAAATCAAAAGTGGAGAACATTAACTAACATAAAAGGTTGGGCGAAACTAATCAAAGCAAAACATGTGCAAAAACCAACTTTAGGACCCACCCTACCTTCTGTTTACACCAGCCCCATTCATTAACTGTACCATCAAGCTGTTGAACCATGAAATTATCAATCTGAACCTGCTCTGTTGGGTCCTGGAAATCACGACCATATAGAGAAATTGTTGTCACAACTATTCGATCACTAGTTGACCAAATAAACAGCTCAAGTTCAAGTGACTATCTTACCTTGCCAATCAAGGCCGGTCCAATGATAGAATTCACATTCTCCACAGCCTGAACAATGTCAAGAAACCCAAAAAGGTAAAAAACTAGAAGGAGAAAATCATTATCAGCTTCATCCACTCCAATCAACACAGATAATAACAGCAGGATTCTTAAACATAACATACACAAGACGGATTCTTTATGATCCAGAAAACAAATTGAATGGAGTAGATTCCCACAACAAGGAGAGAACTCACAGACGCGTACCTTAAGCACACCTTTTCCAAGATAATCCGATCCTCCATCTCTCAACTCCAGAGCTTCGTAGATACCTTTCAGACAAAACCAAACGTGACTAAGCAAGCCATTATACAGTCCATTCACTAAAAAGGACCAAAATATAAGAAGGGGTTTTGTTTTCATTTTTTTTTTCCATTTCCTTCTTCATTTACCGGTTGAGGCGCCACTTGGCACAGCAGCTCTCGCCACAGTTCCATCAGAAAGTTTGACGTCAACCTGTTAAAACCCAAGACCCACAGAACTTCTCGGTTACCCACATTGTTCATAAGCTCGAAAAGGAACCCAGATAGAAAAATCATACTCATGTAGAGAGCAGAGATCAATCAAAACAAAAATGATCCAACTTGAAGCAGGTTCATACAGTTTTCTTTTTTCTAAAAAGAAGAAGACTTTGCGGCTAAAATGAAGCAGAAGAACTCACTTCGACGGTGGGATTTCCACGACTGTCGAAAATCTGTCGGGCTTTGACGAGTTGTATAGTTGCCATTGTCGTGTTACTTCTATGTCACCAAGGCTGCTTTCCTTTTCTCTTGCTTCTTGCGTGGTTTCATTTAAAGGACCTCGTAACTTAACTAAAGGGAGGTAGAATCTCATCCGTTGATCTTTGTGGGTGTGGACGGTGGATGATCTGTTTCTTGGGGATCACGTGATATCATGATGGTCAAGTGGGCCCTCGTTGAATCCATTAGAGAATACTTTTACAATGGGCGCCTCGTGTTGTTGATTTTGAATTCCAAAGGCATTGTATTCTCTTTTCTAGAATTGTACCCGTAACCTTATACTAACTTTGTTATATACGATTTCATCTACACATTTTTTTTAGTCTCTTGTATTTGTGTGGATGACATCGTATGAAATATGATTGGTACAAAATTATAAGTACAGAAGATTTGATCTCTTCTATTAGACAAAATTCTCTGTACTCGTAACCCTATATCAACTTTGTTATATACAATCTTATTCACATATTTTTTTTAGTCCTACGTATTTGTGCGGATGATATCGTATAAAACATACTTGGTATAAAGTTATGGGAACAGAAGATTTGATCCCTTCTATTCAAGGACGGATTCAAAATTTTTTTTGAGTGAAAGCAAAATTTTATTTTTAACGAGGGCAAAATTTTAATGGAGATAAAACTTTTTTGAATAGGGGCAAAATTTTGTTTTATTTTATGAAAAAACTTATAATAATAATTTTTTTATATGATTTTTTTAAAAAAATGTGAGGGCAGTGGAGGCATTACATCTGTCCTTGCTTATACGGGACAAGATCCTCTGTACCCATAATCCTATACCAACTCTGTTATATACGATCTCATTTATATATTTTTTTAAGGCTCACGTATTTATATGGACGAGATCGTATGGAACAAGTTAGTACAAAATTATGGGTACAAGAAGATTTGATCCCTTATTTTATTTGAATTTTTCACTTTTAGATTTTATTTATTTTAATAATTTTTTATTTTATTTAAAAAGGCTAATAATTTTTTATTAAAAATTGAAAAATTAATTAATTAATAATTTTTTATAAATTAATAAAATTAATTTTAATTTAGTGTTGTTGTTATTATTGTTACGTGAACGTTAGTAGTGGTAATAGCCCATAACTGTGAGCCCAAACTTCTTTAAGACCCATTTGAGATTTGAGTGCCCTTTCTCTT
>JAOQMQ010000007.1:20925698-20940439 GCA_027563845.1 Erythroxylum subrotundum
AAATTTGGATTTGGGGGAAGAAAAAGTTTGAGGAAACAAAACTCAGCAGAGACCACCGATGATCTTAGAAGCTTCAACAAGGGTGGTCCTGCAGGAAATAAGAAAAGGAAGAAGTGATCAACTGTCATGGTAATCTGTTCTATTCAATATTTCGCTAAAATAGTTATGGTATGAGTTATGATTACAGTTCTTGAAAGTTATTTATGCGGGAATTGCTTGTATTAACATATCAAGCTTAGCTTTTTCTTCCTGTTAACTTGAACTCAAAGCAACCTTGAGTTTTGTGCTATTAATGCACGGTGTGTTGAAAGTGGATCTTTGTTTCATAATCGATTACATTTGCTCCAGCCTTTTGATTATCACTTGGTTTGGTAATTTCAGTAAGCTGTCTCATATCCTTAATGGTGTGATAAAAACCCTTGGTCATATCGTGTCAAGTTAATCTTTTATTAAACTACCCATCTCTAACAACTGATTTGTCACAGAACTGAGAATCTAGCTATTGATTGGCTCTCAAATACAGTTCAATGCATGTCCGTTGTAAGTGATAACACTTTTTTATGAGGTAGTCAGAAGTCAACATCAGGGGATGAACACTTGGAAGGAACGTGCCACTTTCTATAGCATCAGTTGGAATTTCTGTAGCAATCATGTAAAGAAGTCAACTCGTGGGATGAACATTCCCATTTCATCTGATCTCTATAATTGTCTCCATCTGGCAGTGGTGATGTTATTCTGGTACATAAAAACAATTTCTTCACAGGTCTTCGTCTGTATTGAAATTACTTGCTTATGCGAATTATTCAACATAAGATAGATTTTTGTATAGCATATTCTCTGAAAATTCATCAAATCAATGGGTTAATGCCATATGGCATGCCTCTTAGAAATAGCATGAAATGAATTCAAAGGAAAAGTCTGGTAATTGTTAACATGATGACGCAGATTGGAGGTAAGTGTATCCATGTGACGTTCATGTCTTGTACAACGAGCTTTTTATCAACTTAATAATGGAGGGAAGCTCCACGTATTAAATGGTCAAGAAGCTTCCCATCTCATGTACGTGTTTCATCGATCAATAAACAATAACATAAAATATATCATTTTTCAGTAACTCTCTCCTTACGCTTAACCCTGTGTTCCTTTGGTTTGTCATACAAAAGCCTTTCTTTCAACGCCTGAGCCCTCCTACAACAGCCATAAACAAGCTCAAATTGTACCCTTCTGCCAATTTCTCTTAGCTTTCACAATCATGTTGACTTCTACGTTGGAACTGATCACTGGGGCTGCTTCCAACTCTTTCTTTATCTTCTGCTTCTGTAATTTTATCATACTCATGATCGTCATAGGCTCAAAATCTGGCCAGGACTTCGATCAAGGAAGCTCAATTCCTGTCTCAGTGGCCACCTACACATACAAGAACATGAACCAAGGAAGAGAAACAGAGCGTTCAGTCGATGAAAACAGAGTGTTAACTGATAAGTCTGCAACACTATCCAGTGCGTTGATATCACCGATTGATTACAACAGTGAAAAGGACAACAGATATGGAGATGATGAACTAAGGAGAAGGATTGAAGAATTCATCGATAAAGTTAACAGGGGATGGAGAGAAGAATTAATGAGGACACCTAGAAGTAATCATAGCTAAGGAATTGAAGGATCATCCTTACGCATCAGTACTCTCAACTCCATTAATGGAGGAGAAAATCTTGGCCCGTTTCCTGACGCTTGGAAACATGTAGATATAACAGCTTCATCTGAACATATGTGCCAGTTGTCTATGCTAACTTCCCATGTTCTTGGATGTCTTTTTTAACATGTAGAATTGAACAGTGCTTTGAATAATAAAAAGAAACTGAGATTGGCCTGTTGTCTTATAGCTTGAAACTTTAGCTTGTGTATATTCCTTGTCCTTGCTGTAAAACTAGCCACCAATTCTCTTTCACTTAAGGTAATAATAACATTAGAGATGATCATATGTTACAGCCAAAGAGCGAGACTTTTAGCTGTTCGTCAAATTGCTGGACCACAGTTTCGTGGAATAATTGTGTAGAATCTGGAGATGCCTTGATGAGGGTCAATAACCAGAAAATTTGATGCTAAAGGTTTTCAGGTTCACACCAGGAATGCAAATCCAACGCCTTAATTCTAAATTCTGAGAAATCTGAAATCCAAGCATTTCACAAACACAATGTCCTCCAGTTAAGTTCATTTATGGAAGTACTCAAACAAGAAGAATGACACACAAGGATCAATACACCTAAATGCTACAACAATAACACTGACTGATCTAATGCTGTAGGTCCTACCTAAAACTAAGGAAGAAGAGTACACTTGGTGGGTTAAAACCCATATGAAGTTAAACCCTGAGATTTTTTGTCAAAAGCTAATGACTTTGATCTTAGGTGAGGTCAAGCAAGCCTGAATACTGTTTCTGCAACACAACAATGATGAGATAACCAGCACATTTGCATCCGTCAGCAAGAAACCTCGCAGTTTGACTGTTCACGATCTCTAGATTCATCTTCAGGCGAAGTAGATTTACTGTCAGTTGCCGGGTTCTTAAAGGCCTGAAAGGGGTTGAGCGAACCTGGACTGTCTCCATTGAAGGGTGAATCAGGTAACGGAACTGGCTTTACTGCACCAAAGCCTGCTTTAATGTCTTCAGCAGTGATAATAGTGACAGCAGGCATGACAACCAGTGCGGGTGCAACTCTTTGCTTTTTATGTTTATGTTCCTGTTGGTGACCTGGGAGAAAACTGCCCACTACAACCTGATGCAAACAAACAAGTCCACAAAAACAGGCATTAAAAGCATAACATACAAGTTCATGTGGTCCAGCGGAATGACTGCTAAATCATGCAATAAGTACAGCGTCTGTCTGGAAAGCTTATCACTATAACATCTTTGCAGCATTTCGTCATGTTCTAAACTCCATGAAAAAAGAAGCACTTAATTTTATCGATTAAAAATCTAAAAAAAGGTAAAAGCATATGGCTGTAATCTATTAGCATTAAATCCAATCAAGTCCTTTTGTTTTTCTTCTTCTAAAACGATGGATACCTGCACTGGGCCAGCAGCTATTAGCAAGCCAGCTAGTCCTCCCCCAACAACACGTCCATCTGCACCTGCCAAAGAGACACTCATTCCACCAGATCTACTCTTTGTTCCTCCATTCTCAGTAGGCATAAAAGATCCAGATAAGGAAAGTATCTCAAATCGACCCTGAAAAGATAATGCATTCATAGTGTCTTAGAAGTGATCATATTAATGTGGAAAATAAATGGGCATGCGTTCTTATGTCCACGATGAAACAAATACTGCGGTGTATCTTGAGTCCATTTGTAAGAGGTTAGATTGTTATTGATCAGATAATAATATCTAGAAATATATAAGACAACAACATGCTCCAAAATCCAAAATTTCCATATATATTGAAAGCCTTAATTGATAATTAAGAACAAGGTTTAAGCTCATTATTTTGTTTCACATAATGCCAAAATTCTGAATTCTCAAGTAACAGTTTAATGCCGCTTCAAAGATTACAACTGACTGATGGACACATATAGCAGAAGACTAGTCAGCCTAAGAATAACGAAATAAAAAGAATCCTTTTCGTTTGTCCGACTCACAATAGTAGACAGGTTCTTATTGTCAGTGGAGAGAATCACATGTCCATCTTCTTAACTTCAATTGAGCATTTACAAGTTATAGTTATCAAAGCTACATTTATATTGTTTAAGCTGAATTGGCTCTGTTCTTCTTGTACAAAAGGAATGGCAAGGGTGAGATCTACTCAGATGATATCATCAGTCAGTGAGCAATGGAAACTTATCTCACGGAACTTCTCATGTTATCAACATTCACCAAAATACTAAAGTCCAATCCAGTTACATAAAAAAGGTACTACCTCATATGTTAGGGTACCACCGAAGGAACTAGGTTGACGAAGTGTAACATTTGAGATTGTGCCATTTGCAGAGAGAACGCAGATAGCACGAGCTCCTTGTTGAGAAAAAGACATAAGTTTCATCATTACATCCTATAACATCAACAAGGAAAGTGATTCAAAATACTCCCAACATAAAAATGACATCTGAAAGTCGCCAAACATGTTTCTTGAATGAGAAGTGGCTGATTAGATAATGCCCCGTACAAGAAAAATATAAAGGCTGCAAAGAGGTGAACTTGACCTATATTTCATATACCGACTGATATTCAACGATAAGTTCCTTTATAGTTGTTATAAGAAAAGTGGAAGCAATCAGTTCATATTAATCCATACAGAATGATGAAACATATCATTAGGAAAAAGGATTACTGTTGACATGTTTAAAACACGGTTTCAATTTTTTTCCCGGAACAAACTCAGATGAAGAACAGCAACTTGAGTGCTTGATGCACTACGCATCCTCCTATTGCATCAAGATTAACTCAGAAAAATCTCAAGACATACCTCACCAGCATTAACTGTAATCACATGAGGGGTGAAGTTCGCTCCAACAAAGTACGCAAAACTTTCACCTGAATCCAAAAGATCTTAGAAAATCAGTACGACCGTAAAAGAAACCTTGCAGTTTTGAAGTGTAACCAACCATAATAAAGATGTATCAACAGTTGGTAGTAGTACTGTAGAACAAAAATGAAGCCAAAAGATTGGTGTGCAAAGCTGGCAAGTCAATCAAATGAAAAACTAGATATCAGTGATTGCTCAACTAGTCGATGACCCAACCAAGAACCGGAAAGATCGAAGTATTTGTATAACTTGGTTTTAGAATAATTAAGCTCCTCATTACAAAACATTTTGGCATAAAGTGAAATTGCTGTTTCCAGTTGACATAATTTTTTTCTGGAAGTCGTCCAAATATGGGAAACCATTTACCCCACATTGATTAGAATGAGCAGATAATATACCAAGTAACTGCTGAAGTCTTATGAGTAGTTTGACAACCATTTGCATTATTGTAACTCTAGTTCTTCTGCACAGCTTTTTCATCTTGCAGACTCTTAACACATTTGAAGTTGGACCCCTTATAAAATTCATAACCACAGTCATCAGTACTAACCTATTAAAAATATCACTAGCCTAAGGCAGATCTAGATCCAGCCATATGGTCCTAGCTGTTCTTTACCCTTCCAACAAAGTCTGTCAAATTGGGAAAAACATTTCTCAGAACTCTACTTTTGTTCCATTCACTGCAAGTGCAAGCGTTATATACCTGTAATGTAAGAACATTAAAAAAAAAAAAAAAAAGATGCCTTCCCGTTACGTTAACCTCATCCATATCTTCTTCTCTCCCCCACTTGACGGGGGAAAGAAAGAATCAGAAAAGAACGGTCCCACTCTCACTCTCACATCAAACTCAAACAAAATTTCCTCTATACTTCAGCTCCAATACCCAATACAAAACAAAGGATAAAACCTTTGACCCACATAAGACCCATATCACCATCGAACAGACAGATACAGGTCCTCAGACATAGTAAAGCAACAAACAATGTGTTCAGAGGTTACAGTCCCACGTATAATAACAGTCAAAACAATAGTTCAACAGTTGGTGAAATTATGAAAAAAGTATAAAAGAGAGACTTTTGATCTATGTACCTGGGCTTTTTTGGTATTCATAACTATGCTGCTTCTTCGTTGACTCTAGAGGTCGTCCTCTACCCCGCTTCCAAGCGGAAAACTCTCCAGTGAGAGGAACCGACGAGGATATCGGCATCGGCGACAATGCCGTCGTTATCGCTAATGACCCGTCAGGCCCGTACTTCCTGGGTCTCCCTCTCTTCTTCTTCACCGCCGTACCGTCCGTGGCGGACGAAGGTTGAACCACCGTAAGAGCAGCAACAAACTGATTAGTGTTCGTGGTCGAGTTTGGATTCGGGTTCGGCGTAGAACTTTCGGTCCTTGGAACCACTATGTAGGTCTCCGGAACTTCATCTCCTTTCACAGTCACTCCTATGCTCATTCCCTCTGCTGCTTCCATTTACTCATAGATCACTCAAAACCCTCTAAAACCCTTAAATCCCTGAAACCTCACGAACCTGAAAGATCCAAACTTGGAACTCCAGGTGGTTATTTCAACACCAACAAGACAGGAAATTTTTCTTAAAATCACAGCTTTATGGAGGGGGAAGTTGAACTAGATACTTCGCTTCAAAGAAAATGAAAAAAAAAAGAATCTTTTTGGTTGAATCTTCAAAGATCAGGAAGTGAATAGTATAGAATAAAATAGTTGGCCTTCTAGGGTTCAGAAATCCACCATTGCAGGTGATGCACAGAGCTTCAATGGCAACGGATGAATTTGACAAAAAAATCACAAAAATTAAGAAAAATTAAAAGCTCAGAAAATGCAAAAACAATATTTCTGTGATGGTAAGAATTTCTTACAAGCGGAATGAATTTAGGGTTTTGCAAGAAAAGGAAGAGGAAATAAATAAAGTAGGAAAATACAAAAAAATTAAATAGAAAAATTAAAGCATAGTTGATTTAATATTGTGAAATTAAACAAAATAATCAATATTTTAATTCCATTATTCAAAAGTATAAATTATGGTTAAGAAAATGGTTCACGTCCGTCTTGGAAATTTAATAAATTGGATTTAAATATTAAATTCCAGATCAAGTAAATTTTAATATATTAAAAAGAAAATTACTTTTTTTAATTATTAAAATTTCCCCATTAATTATTTATAATTTAAACCATAAAAAATAGTTCTTCTAAAGCTGTAAAGCTAACTTGGAACCATCCCATTTTTCAACTACTGACATCTTCTTTGTCTCTTTAGCCAAAAATTAAAGTTGACTATATAAAAAAAATCTAAGTAAATTGCCCTCTCATTTCAGAGAATTTACTGTCTGAGCCACTGTAGACAACATGGTAACCTTAAACCCAGAAAGGAAAAGGTTGAAGATGACCAAACCAGAAGCAACCTTAGCCAGTTAGCGTCACAAACCTGAAGCAACCTTAGCCAGTTAGTGTCTGTGTCAGAGAAAATGGAATGGTCCAAGTGGGTAAAGTAACCTTTAAGCTTCTTCCAAGTTCCAATTTAATAAAATGAAGTACAGGCTAAAAATGGTACAAAAGTTATCTTAATTTCGGTTTAATTGAGTTTTGAATCGAATTTTAGAATGAGTTTAAATTCAAAAGTATGACTCAAAATTTGAATTATTATTATTTTTTATAGAGACATATTAAAATTTATAAGTAATATTTGAAGAAAAATACATGATTTGTTAAGTAATTTTTTTAAATATATGTTTTATGAATTATTAAATAAACAATAAGAGCAACAGTAACAACAATATTAAGTAGAAATTCTGTTGAAGGACAAAATACGGGAAGGTCTAGTAGTACGCAACCTTAACCGTAACTAATAGAAACTGTTTGCAAATGTTCCACACCAAAAAAGAAAAAAATAAAAAATAAATAACAACAATAACATAATATTCTAATAAGAATTTCATTAAGATGCAAAATATAAAGAGGTTCAGAAATAAACAGTCTAACTTTTAATTAGTAAAGAGATTATTTTTAAGAAATGAAAATTTTTTATTGAAAAAAATTAAAAAAACAATGGATAATTATATAAACAAGTAGCTGTATAAACGAAAAGGATAAAATTAAAATAAAAGATAAAAGTAAATAAATAAATAAAACACATAAGTAATTGAAAAATATGAAATAAATAAGATAATTAAAGATGCAAATATTATAAACAAAAATATTTAAGCTAACTATTATATGCATTTAAGGATTTGCTTAATAAATAGTTAAAAAATAAATCACAATTTTAAGAAAAAAAGGTTATTTTAAACCTGAAATATTACTTCAGCTTTTGGAGGATAAGATGACCTATAAAACTTGGTTAAGGTTTGCTTTGGCAGGTTGGAAAAGGCCTACATGTAAAAACACCATGAGGGAAAGATACCAACCTCTCACCTAATATGCCACCAACCAAGGTACTTCAGTTTGCCTTTAATCTCATAAATTTGCTGGGAATCCCTATTTTCCGGAAAGAAAAACTAATATAACAACTACAACATTAAGTAGAAATCTTGTTGAGGCGCGAAATCTAAAGAGGTCCAGTAATACTTAACCTTAAATCTAATCAGGAGAGAGTTTCTTTCCAATCAAAAAAGAAAAACTATTATAGTTAAAAGGAAATAGAATATTTAAAAAAATCATCCTTTTGTCTCATTAGTAATTAATTTAGATTTTTTAAAAAATTTTGAAGTTAAAATTTCAAGTGTAAATTTCTTTAATATTAAGAATTTAAGGTCTTTCTTAATAAAATTGTTGACTACTTTTATAATTTATTTAAAAGATGTAATTTATAAGTTATATTTATTCAAAAAGTTCATCTCTTTTTTTAAAATTACTAAAAGTAAAATCAATTTAAATAAAGATTTGAACATATCTTATTTGAACACATTATGATAATAATAACAATAAAATTACTAATAAATCATATCTAATTAAATTTAAGATCCAAATTATAGAATGGTCGGAATTTGTTCAGGCAGGCACAGGGGGCACAACACATTGGAAACAGCAGATCCGAGGCCCTCAGATCAGGTCTTATCAATTTGTTACCTCTCTAATTTTCATGGATAGTTGGAATTTGTTTAGGCACAGGGGACACAGCAGAATGAGAAGAACAGATCTGAGGCCCTCAAGATCAGGTCTTATCAATTTGTTACCTCTCTAACTTTCTCTGTCATGCCAGAAATGAAACAACTAATATCTGTGAACTGCATTTCCTTCTGTTTTCTAATCTTAAAGACACAAGTTGGCTGCAACTAGGAAATACCAATAGCAAAATAGCGTGAGTTTGATTAAAATTGACCAAGAAAACAACTTTAACGACAAAGTCTGCGTTAGGTTCAACGTAGACTAGAAAGCCAATTGCAATTGACTTGTAATACACTCAGAAGACTAGTCCTCAAATCATGAATATCCAAAATAGAGGGCCAAAAGCAAAGATATCATTCAATGACAGATTCTGACTCAAGTTTAACCTAAAGATTAAGAATACTAAACTTGTATTAGTGACTTTATATGTGCTTTAGGAACAACATATCTGGCTCTTCTTTCTTCAAATGAATATTCAATCTCTTCAGGAGGGTCTTGTTCTTCAATTGGATAAGCACCATAAGCTGGTTGGGCAACTGGGGTGATAGTAGTCTGCATTGGAACTGAGACTGTTGAAGGTGTTGTGGGCACAGGAATTGGTATGGTCTTTGGAGTCCTATTCTCTTCATATGCAGAAGAAATTGTCTTTGAAGGAGTTGTGAAGGAGAGATTATTTTGTGGAATTGCCTTATTTAAGTCACCATGTGCCATGGCTGCTGCTTCTTCCAACATATTGGATTTTGATGATGTTGTTGAAGATATAGGCGAGAAAGGTTTCCGTATCAATGGAGATTCCGGTTCACGAGCATTTGAAGTAGTGAAATAATGTTTTTCAACATTAAGACCAGCAATATCTGACCCTCTTCTGCCTGCAGTTGTAAGGGAAAAAGAGTTTGTATCAACAGGGGACTCTAAACACACTATAAAAACTGTGACCACTAGTCCATACTATTTAACACAACAATCACAGAAGCATTATTGGCATTTCAAGATGAAAAACATAAGGTTTTCTGTTAATATATTTTTTTGGTAAAAATGTTATCTAACAGAAGAACTCAAAGAAATAGGACCTACTTCTTCAAAAATTAGTAAATATAGTGAAGAACCAGTTGATGTTCTTCCCAGACCCCGAGGGAGATTGGCAAGCTGTTATTGCTCAGTTTCAATTATATCCTCTTCAACAAAAGACAAAAATAAGAAGAAAAATGAAAGCAATTTAGCAAAAATCTCTTGATTCCAATTCCTCTGCATTGTGTAACTTCACAGATGGACTTACCACTTGATGTAATTGAAAAGGCATCATCCTGGCAGTAATTTAGAGGGTCATTCTGATGCATGCGCT
The DNA here is from genome assembly GCA_027563845.1 of Erythroxylum subrotundum. Lineage (NCBI taxonomy): Eukaryota > Viridiplantae > Streptophyta > Magnoliopsida > Malpighiales > Erythroxylaceae > Erythroxylum > Erythroxylum subrotundum. Next base: position 20,935,681 of record JAOQMQ010000007.1, read on the forward strand.
CGCCTTTCTTTCCTTGGCGGGAAGATTTAGGAGTTTGAAGCATTGTTCCACCAACAGAGAGCCTTCTGTTACTTGCAGCCCCAGTTGAAAACCTAGGAGTTTTCTTCACACTTTGGGACTTTGAAGGGCTTGGTTTTGAACCATAAAGTGCTTCCTGCTCTGCTATGAGCTGTACCTGTAGTTTCTTCTGATCCTGTATTAAAAGAGGCAGAGGTAACAGGCTTCATTAGCATATGTTTCCTTTCTCTTCCTTTTCTTCGTTTTTCCACTTCTATCTTTGTGCTAAATAAAATTGCCTTGATTTACAAGGTTATTTATTCTATGCATACACAGTACAGATTACTGCTTAAGAAATGCGATTAACTAAAATGAAAGTTCCATACTCGTTGCCTCCGCTTTTCTTCTTCTTTCTCCTGACGCAACACTGTGTAATCTTCAAGCATTGAAAGAAGCCGAACCTGAGCAGTGTTTAGTAAAAGCAAGTTAGCAGCCAGATTTGAAAAGAGCATGGAAAAAAAAAAGACTATTGCACACAACAAAGGGGCGAAAAATTCAGGAGCTAAGCCTCAAGAAAGGAAATTTCACTTACACCATCGTATAAGAACTCAATCCCTCTCTCATTTTCCCATGCAACAGTTTTTGAGCCCAAAGCCTCCACCATACCTGAGACATAGGAAAGCGTTTTGTTAATTATTTATTAATCATTCAATCACACTGGTGGTTCCATGCAGAGAAAGCAATTTCCAGGATTCAAATAAACAACCAAAGTTATCCAAACTAACCGATGATGTAAAAAGATAACATGTACCTGGAAGCTTATTAACTAAAGATCGGGCCTTCTCAGCACGTTTCAGGGTAAGATGAGCACCTTTTCCAGCATTATAGCGGTTATCATCCTGTGACACCACAAGATGATAAGCAGGAACAACAAATAATGTTTGTCCTCAAAAAGACAAAGCAATGAAGGAGACATTTTACCCTGTTATACTCTTCAAGCCAACATTCCTCCTCACAGGCAGCCAGCCATTTCTCAACCTTTTCAAGTATATCTTTCCTGCTAAAAGCTTGTTCTTTAACATTTGCAATTTGAAGTTCTATTTGTTCAAGAACACTAGCTGGGTCCATAGTCCCTGCAATGACATGAACATCAAGTAAATGATAAAAGATAAAATAGCATTAACGTGCTTCTAGCATTTTGCTTTGTTAAGACTGGTACCAGAATCTATGGCTTCAATACAGTATTCTATCCCGGTATCTGCTTCTGGAATCAAATGTGTCTTTCTACAGATCTCCTCAAGTTCTGATCTCTTTTTCAGAACAAGTTCTTTCATCTTGCTCGATTTCAACTCTTCCAACCGAGATACTTCTGCCTCAACCTACAAATTTTTCCCTTGTAAGATCATACATCCAGACTTTTGCAAAGCTGAAGCCAGGAGACCACATAGAAAAATAAAAATAAGTAGGTCCAGCATGTGACTCACATATTTGATGAAGTCCAAGGAGAGAGTGTTTGGTTCAGTTACTTCAGGTTCTGATGCAGCTATGTTACAAGTAACATTCTGGAATATTTGCTGTTCTTCTATAGGAGTATCCATCAAGTTCCACAGTTCCAACATTGTTGTTGCAAGATCTTGAAGCTGTCATAAACAAGGACACCTTTAACAAGATACTTATGTTGTTTACCATACATATGAACAAGGAGTTGAACTAAAATTACCTTCTGCATCCTATGTATTTTAATCTCCCGCAGTTTGCATATTGCAGTAGCCAAATGTTGAATTACATCATTACTTATGTTCCTAAATCCTTCCTGAACCCCATAAGTTGGATGAATTTCGGTTACAGTTTGCTTGAAATCCATACCAAGAACTGAGCAAAGTGAGTTCAAAGTATCCAGATGTTCCTGAATCTGCTTCAATCGATTGCTCTGAAAAATAGATACACAAGTCAGTCACTGAACATCATTTACAAGCAAGAACTCAGCTCTGAAGATGGCAGTATAAAGAATAATCCAACCTTCTCGGTTTGTAGTGCATGGAATTGTCTGTTTAACTCTTCAAGCTTTCTCAAGGATAGATCAGTTTCATCCACTTGCATATGAACAGCAGATCCATGAAGCTCATTGGACATCTTCTCTATTTCTCCTAAAACTTCAACAAACTGACTTTTTCGGTCTGATTTCCTCTTTCGCATCTCCTCCAGTTGTGGAAGAATTCTTTGATACTCTTCCCTCAAGCTTCCAGCACTTTTATCAGCCTGCTCCAGGAGCAAACTTATTATATTGGAATCAGCAAGGTCACAGTCATTTCAATTGTTAGATTTTTACTAGATAACTTCACTTTCACATTTTTTTGCACATAAAGTTTTTTGTGATTAGAAGCTCCATTAATTGGGTACAAGTCCAAATGTCTTCAAAGCAATTACTGTGTGAATTGCAGTTAACAAGTTCATCATCTGTCCTAAGCATATGTGATTTTTTGAGGTGAAATTTGACTTTTGTACTCTTAATTTCATAATAAAAAAATACAAAACTTTGTAGTATTGCATCAAATAGTAAACACAACAGTTGTAGAGGCAAACGGACAGTCCTTAGCTGTAGAAACCAGAAGAGTTTATTTCCATTTAAGCTAACCTGTCTAATATGTACGGGTCTTTCCCCCATAGCGGAGCATATTGCCGCAAGCTCTGCTTCAAAATCAGCAATAGCTTGTCTTAGCTGAGCTCTATTCTTGTTTGCCTTATCCACCTTTCTTCTATACACTTCTAGGCACTCTTGTTCAAGCTCAAGCAGCATTTTATCCCTATCAGTATCTGACTCCCCAACTTCATCCCATATTATCTGAAATTTAGTAGTATAGCGGGTGAAAAAATTTTGAATTTGTGATTTCAGTTGCCAAAGGATATGTTATGTATGAGAACATAAATTATGAAATCAACTGCAAGGTCAATGAGGCCTACAACTATGAAATCATCTGCAAGGTCAATGAGGCCTACAAACCTGCAATTCACATAGAAGAGTCTCACAAGTTGTTTCCACTTGCAGAAGTGGATCATTTTGGTGATTGGACATTTTAGCTGCCAAAGAAAACCTCTGTACACAATTCACAAGCAACAAAGCAAACAAGATAAGAATAGTGAAAAACAGAATCAAAATTCATTGACAAACACTTGGACTGGATGTTTACAGAGGACAAAATTTTCATGAACTCCTTTCCTAAAATGCACCAATTCTTAAGAGATTAATAATTTATGGCATTATCATATATGTAAACCATGATGAGATTATAGTGGACAATGGAAGCCTTAAAGTACTTACTAAGTTTATCATGGGCAAAATTAGAACAAACTTAGCTGCATTTACGATGTAAATCATGCCCAATTCTACACTAAAAGCGATTTCATCGATTTCATTGACCCCATTATGATCAATCAAATCACCGGTAAATAATAAAACAAGCAACCAACCTAAGCTCATCTAAATTATTAAGAATTCAACGCTAATCGTGACCTAAAAAATGAGCATTAACTGAAGGATGTTGTAGGTTTTTCTCAGATGAAGTGCTTAAACGGATACGGAACCTCAAAAAGCTTGTCGATTTTTGTGAAATTTCCAAGCTTTTCCTACATTTTCTCGAGAAACAAACACAGAATTTGAATGATCAGTGAAGTGGTTCTGGTTGTGTGGGGACTAACCTGAAGAAAAAACCGAGCGAGAGAGAGAGAGAGAGAGGTGAACGGCTTCAGGTAGGTCTTTCAATTCCAAATGTTTGATATGTTTGTTTCTTGGCAAAGATGAGATTTTCCTGGGGAAAAAATGAATCGTTCCTGGGCAAAAAAAATGTATGGTCGAGTGTTTCTGGTCAAGACGAGAAAAAAGGTCTGATCTTTGATGCGAAATCTTGAAAAACAGAGAGAGAGAGGAGCCGTTTTGAAGACAAAAGGACCGTTAAAGAGCGTTTGTTAAGGATTTCTCTTGGCTTCTCTGAAGAACCAAGTGGATTTGAATTTCAAATTACACCTCCTGATCTCCTGAAGCCGATTCTAACAAACTCAAGATACGTCCGAAGAGCAACAACGGTCGATGATCGGTAAGGATAATAATTGAGTGTTTCTACCATGGATGGTGGCCATTGGATGATCATTAAATAGGGCGGGACCCACAAATAAGACAAAACGAACAAGTAAGGTATGGACTATGGACTAGATAGAATCTCTAACTTGAATTGATATTTAACAAGGCTTAAGCAATAGATTTAATTTGGAATGCAAATAATTATTATGTTCAAGTAAACCCGGCTGCAATCGATCTCAGCTGGAAGTCAACGATTCAGATTCAATTTAATCTAGCCTTAATTTGAGCCTTAGGTTTGCTTTTTTTTAAAAATCAGATTTTAGGTTGAGCTCTGACTTGAATTACTTAGACGTACTGAATTTGCTACCTGATTGAGTTCTGGTACGGTACTATATCGATATTAGTTAATACTAGCTACTGTTTCGGATAATTTTTAAAATTTATAAAATAGTTTCTGAATTTTTTTAAAGATTACAAAATAGTTTATTGTCATAAGTTACAGTTGTATTGTATATTTTTAACCATGTCTCTAAAAATTATAATAATAAATAATAATCACAATTTTAATTTATTTTAATAACTATTAATAAATTAATTAAATTTAAAATATATTTGTAAAATATACAAATTTCAAATAAATTTTGATTTAATAATTAAAAATATATAAAATAAATATTAGTTTATAAA
>JAOQMQ010000007.1:20950409-20975363 GCA_027563845.1 Erythroxylum subrotundum
CGGATTAGCAGTCATTTGATTGTGTATTCTGATATATGTTGGATTTTGAAATAAACAAAATGATGTTTTGAATTGAAAGGATTGTGCCTTCTTTGATACTCAGTTCTGTTAACTATGCAACTGTTCTGAAATTTAAATATCTGCTTGTGCTGTAATGTGATTCAGTATGATTAATTGTCAAATTACACGTAGTTTAGTTATTACTCACTAAGCTATATGCTTAGCACGGTGGATTTGTCCCGTGTAGGTTCTGAGCAACGTTTTTAAAGACTGGGACAAGACAACCGCAATGGCCAATGAAGTTTGAGTATTATTTTAAAAATAATGTAAAATTTTTTGTTTAACTTTTGGGCTTGTATCTTATATGTATATGTGAATTTGTTTGTAAGTTTGTAACAATGATACTTTAGTTTGATTTGACATTTTTAGCGAGTTTGTGTTAAGTACTATATAATTTAATGTATGTTTGCTTGAATTGTTACTGGAAGTTTTTGTATGCTTTGATTTGTTTGTACTGCTTTATGTAGCATTCATATATTCTTCCAGGAGGTAAGTGGGTGTTACACAGGGACTATGACCTTGTTTGGTGAAGAGCTAATAAGCTTTTTTTTTTGGCTAATTGACCCATTTTAGCTTGTTGACTTTATAAAAAAGTTATTAGGGTTGTTTAGTTATTAACTGGTTGGGTTGGCTGATTCAACTCAACCGGCTTATTTTGGATAAGCTCCTTTATAGGAGCTTTTCAAGCAATCAACTGAAATTTTGTATGTTTAATGTCGATTTTGCTCTTTTCCTTCAAGACTTTTAGGTAATTTAATATTGATCCTTCAATTTTTGATATTTAATAATTTAATTCTATATAAAAAAAAGAAATAATGCAATATGATTTCAAAAAAAAAAGAAATAATGCAATATTATGTGATATATATTACTTTTTATTTCTTAAGCAAAAGGCTAGTATTTTAAAAATATATTATATTCTAAATCTAAACTTAATGTTAAGTTATTTTGATTTTAGAAATTTTGATATGATAATTTATCTATAATATAAATAATATTAAAACAAATCATATTAAATATAAAAAATTAATAGTTTAATTAATTGAATCAATTATAACATAATAATAATAATAATTAAATGTTCTATGTTTTTTATTGAAGTTATAAACTAAATTTTTGTAGAATTAAATATCTAAAATTTAAATTCTTATAAGAATATTCAACAAAATACTAAGATATATAATATTCAAACCCTTATAATTTTTTTAAAATCATGTCTTTATAAGTCATTTTATACATAAATAGCTAATACTAAACAACTAATTTTATTAATCATCTCTAACAAACAACTAATACAATCTGTTAATCTAATCAGCTGATAGAATCAGCTAGAATAAGCAAATACGCCTATGTCTTTTATTCTTTATAACTCGTTAACCATCGCTAACGACATCGTTTCTTCCAAAACGACGTTATTGCAACCAATCCAGAAACGTTTACGACCTTGGAAGTGTGTGCTCGCAGTCAAAGAGCAGAAAGCTAGCCGAGAGACGCCACCCACGAAAGCAGACGCTACAATACTAGCAGCTCCTCTCTAGAACCCTTGCTTAAACCCTAATTTGCTTTCTCGAACTTCAATTTTCTCGCGCTTGTTTCTTCATGGCAAGTAGAACTTTGACTTTTCTTCTAACCTCACTCTCCACCCCTCAATTATCCGGCGAGACGCCTCAGTGTTCGTTTTTGCTTTCCACGAGCTCATTCCGCGGAGTAAAGCTGGTGACTAGACCTTCATGTTCAAGCAGTTTCGCCCTCAAGTGCCACCGCTATGTGCTTAGTACCGTATTGTCTACCCTTCCAACTAAGTGGGTTTTGGTTCACTTTTAATCTTCGATATGTCTGGTTTTTTAGAGTCTTGACATGGGATTGCCATTGTTTTTTCTGTGCTACTGCAGGAAATTTACGTCGGAGAAGATCCCAAAGTGCGTTAGTCTGTATCGCTTTTTTTTTGTGATATTCATATTAGTTCCTTCAATTTAGAAATGCATTTTCATTTTTTCTGGTGTCGATTTGTTATGATTGATTAGATGGTCGGCGAGGGCAATAAGGTCGTTTGGATTGGGAGAATTGGAAGCGAGGAAAATCAAGTATCCCAATACTGGAACTGAAGCTCTTTTGATGGGGATTTTGATTGAGGGTATGTGAGTTTTCTTGCGCCTCTAGTTCTTTTAACTGTTCATTTGTGTGTTTCTGTAAAATGTTGACCTTCAATTTAGCTCTTGGGTAGATGTTCTCTTCATGTAGCTCTTGAAAATGCTTACTTGCTTGAATATTTGGACTTCTCTTGTGTTGTATGAATAGGAACAAAGTTAATGTAAATGGAATCCCCTTGTATTTGTGGAATTGCGATTTTCTTAATTCTGAATGTATTAAAGTTAACTCATATGTGCTTAGGAACTGAGCATATAGCTATAATGTTTTCGTTATCTGTTTTGGCTTCTCCGAGCTTGGTTGTGGTCATTTGCAGGAGCAAGTCCAGCTGCAAAGTTCTTGAGGGCCAATGGGATAACTTTGAATAAGGTTAGAGAAGAGATTTTGAATCTACTTGGGAGATCTGACTTGTACTATTTCAGCCCGGAGCATCCCCCATTGACAGAACAGGCTCAAAATGCTCTTGATTGGGCTGTTGAAGAGAAACTAAAGTCAGGTAATTACATCCTATTTTGGCTTAGACAGCTTAATTTGATGAAATTTTGGCATTTTTGGTCAAGATTATGCACTCTTATTGAGATTAATGTCTGATTAGTTGAAAAGGTTCCCTGTAAATACATCACAAGTAGCATAAAAGTGTTTTTTCTTTTTGAAAGTCGAAATGAATATAAATTGGATATAAAATGCAAGGGCATAAAAGTAATATTATAATGAATGTGAAGCATGTTGTATAGTACGATCCTAGTAGCACAACTCGATTGAGTTTTCATCCACTGCTGGACAGTTAGTTGATCAGCTATCTTACAATAGACAGGTTCTGCATATTTCGGTTTTCTAATATCTATAACCCTGTTAAGATATGTCAAGGCTAATTCTGGAGATATACATAAAAGGAGAAGAATGTTTGTGATTGGGATAGTAGGAAGGTTGCGTACAATTCTTCGTTGATTTGGTTGAGTCATGTTGCCATTACTAATTAGGTTTGTAAGCAACCAGCCTCGTGTTAATTGTAAGATATAGGGGAAAATTGTTAGTGAAAACGTGCTTCATGGGTACATGAGCTGAGCTATGATTGCTTGCAGATGAATTCTATTATATTAATGAATGGATGAGACCCCTCAAAATCTAATGTCAAGATTCATTTTTTGTGGATTACTTTATATGTCTAATGCATTACCCTCAGTGTCATAGTTGATTTTTGTACTAATTGCAGGTGATGATGGGGAAATAACCACAACTCATGTACTCTTGGGAATTTGGTCACAAGTAGAATCTGCTGGTCACAAAATCTTAGCAACTCTAGGTTTTAATGACGAGAAAGCCAAAGAACTTGCTAAATCTGTAAGTTTTTAACACCATTGATTGCTCATCACAGTTTGCATGGTGTTGCAACTTACGTCCATTGGTGTTCTTCTTCATCAATGCAGATAAATGGAGATAAAGTCTTGAGCTCTCGTTAGGAAGCTCAGCGTCCCAAGGACCTCTACTCGGCTTCCTGTATTTAGACGGTTGATTCTTGAAGCGATTAATGAAGGTCTTCCATTAATTGTAACTTGTTTTCAAATGTTAAATCCAAAATTCCTTCTTGGCACAGCTGGAAATATTGAAACTTACTTCTTCATGTACAAGAAATTTTGCAGAGCTTTATTTGTTTTTCCGGTATCTGTTTGCCGATGCGCTTGGTCACCGATCTGTACCGATTCCTTTTATCAAAATCTTGTTTTCAACGGATGAAATTTGATTTGCTTCTGCATAAGCATTCCCAAACTTGTGTAATACTGTGCTTCACATTGTATCAAGTCCAGTTCCGCAATTGCTTCCTGGTGCACACCGTGGAAGTCTTTTTACTGAGCAGGCATGGTAATGGCTCGGGTGTCGCCCTGATCTGAAGAAGTTTCTCGCGTCGAATCGGGTTGGCGGATTTGTCTTGTCATGACGTTTATGTAAATGGCAAGGTGGTTAGAACAAGTAGTAGCCAAGATGATTAGGTGATTAGTTAATATAAGGTTTAAAAAGTTTAGACATTTATAAAGATTAGATAAAATTAAGAAATTTGAAATATAATTAAAAATAATTGTCCTTACCTCATTTAATAATTTTAGTTTATAATAAGTTATTAATTTGCAAAAAATGACATATGAATTAACAAATTTATTAATTTTTAATAACAAAAATTATTAAAATAAACCGAATTAAAAAAGTTAAAAATCGAATCGAAAATTTAGACGATTAAATTATTCAAGTCGATTGAATCTTTTAATCATTGGTTTTAATTTCTATGTTATATACATAAATTGAAATTTTCTTTTTATAATTCAATATTAAAAAACAGTATTCATATTTTATTAATAGATAAACACTACTTTTATTAATGTTTTAGGCAACGTTTTTAAAACCGGCTTGGAAGTTAAACCGGCAAGATAGAAAATTTAAGGTTTAAAAGATTCAACTAGTATTAGATCGGTAGAAGATTAAATAAAATTGAATAATTAAAAAATAATTGAAAATAATTATCCTTACTTATTAAAATATTTAAAATTTAACTGAAAAATGACTCTTAAATAAAAATTAAATAATTTATTTTAGTTTATAAAATAATTAGTTGACAAAAATTAACCATCAATTTTTAATAATAAAAATCACTACATTAAATTAAACAAAAAAAATTAAAAACCGAATGGAAAAGGTTTACTAATTTTTACGGTTAAACATTAGTTTTAGGCAAAGCATTGGTTTACACAAAATTTGATCAATGAGGTGCATATATGCGTCTAACAAAGTATAAGGATTTTTTTTTCCAAATATTCAATTATATGATTTTTTTTTTAAAATCCAGTGAATGATTTAATTATTTATAATTTTATATTTTTTCATTATTTTCATAGTCAATGAGTTAAATAATAAAATTTTATTGATGTATAATGATTATTAATTTTATTGCATTTTATGTTTTATAATAATTCGATATACAAACAACTAAAAAAGAGATTAAACACGTAATGTGTAGGGATGTAAATTTTGGCCCGGATTGAGTTGGCCAAGGGCAAGTTACGAGCCAAAATAGTTCGGCCTGGGTCGTGGGCAGATAGAAACAAATAAAACGGCAACGTTTTGTAAATTTGTCTTTAAAAAAATTAAGATGGACCAGGTCGGCCTGACTTGTTTGTGACCCATTCGACTACGAGTCAGCCTGGGGGCCATCCAACTAAGGGTTAGGCAAGTCGGATCAGGAGTAGCTAGAGGCCAACCCGGGTTCGACCTGTCCCGTTGACATCTCTAGTAATGTATAAATATTATAGATAATTCAATTTAGTTATTAAATTTTATTTAAATTAATAATATAAAATATGATATTTTATGAGTTGAAATATAATGTTTATTTTGGGTGTATCTTATTTTTATTTTGTATTTAAAATTTAAAAGAAAAATTTTCAAAATTAAGAGGAAATAAGAAAACCCACATTTTTTTCGTAGATAAAGAGAAGAAATTTAATTTTAAGTTTGATAAGCTTTTCCATTTTCAGTTTTCAACAGTCAATTAGCTGCGTTACCACCATCGCCCTCCCGCCAAAGGGTTTAAGCCTGCTAGTGCTTACTGCTTAGTCTTCCGTTTCTTCCTCCGTGGAGCCCTAGCTAGAACTCGCAAAGTCACCGCCGCAGCAATGAGCTTCGCGGCTTGTAAGATGATGCACTGCCCCACCGGCATCCAGAACTGTGCCTCCGGCTACATCACTCATTCTCGGGTCGACTTTGTCCCTCAGATTCCTCCTCTGCAGTCCGACGATCTAGACTCTGAGTGGTCCTCAGGCCGCGGGATTGGGCCCGTTCCGAACCTCATTGTCACCGCCGGCAACGTCCTCGAGCTGTACGTTGTTAGGGTTCAAGAAGAAAGCGCTAGGGAGTCCCGAAATTTGCCCGAACCGAAGCGCGGTGGAGTAATGGACAGTGTTTCTGGAGCTTCTCTTGAGCTCGTTTGCCATTACAGGTTTTGAGTTAAGCGTTTATGCGTATTGGATAGCTTAGTTGCTCCTTTTTTTTTTTTTTTCCGAATTCTAATATTGTTTCAATAGGTTGCATGGTAATGTTGAGTCAATGGCGGTGCTGTCTAGTGAAGGTGGTGATGGTTCCAGGAGACGAGACTCTATTGTGTTAACATTTAAAGATGCTAAAATTACGGTTCTTGAGTTTGATGATTCAATTCATGGACTTCGTATAAGGTATAGTTCATGAAGAACTTTATCGAACATTTTGTTCTATTGCTAAAATCTTAGATATGGCTAATACAGTGGTGGAATTTAGGGTGTAACTAAATAATGGTTTGCTTCTTGATGTAATCGAGGGTTTTGTACTTATCTGTATGAGTTGTTTTCTTTTCCTTCAGTTCTATGCACTGTTTTGAGGGTCCGGAGTGGTTGCATATGAAAAGAGGTAGAGAATTCTTTTCAAGAGGGCCATTGGTTAAGGTTGATCCTCAAGGCAGATGTGGTGGTGTTCTTATTTACGATTTGCAGATGATAATACTTAAGGCTGCTCAGGTTTTTGTTGACTTCTAATCTAGTTAAGCATTAATCCTGTCTGGATTTTAGGTGCCGTGGATATACTAGAATGGTCCTTTCACTCTCTCTACTGTTGTTGAAATTTGAATTCCTAGGCTGGTTCTGGTTTGGTGGGAGATGATGAAGCTCTTGGTTCTGGAGGTGCTATATCTGCTCGTATCAAATCTTCTAGCATAATCAATCTCAGAGATTTGGAAGTCAAGCACATAAAAGATTTTGTATTCGTACACGGTGAGTCTGACAAACTGGATTGACAATTGTTTTTGTGCTATATTGGTTCTAAGAACTAGATGGATGAATGAAAATGCTTTATGAGAAACAAGGTATCTTGCAAGTTGGAGTAGAAAGCAGGTGCATAGGAAAATCTTGAAAATGCCAAAATCACTAGAGAATACTAGAGACTTGTCCTTTGTGAGTTCAAATTTTGTTATGGACATGTTTTCTTTGTTAAGTTGTTTTTGAACATAGGTTATTAGAAGCGATTGACTGCAAAAAGACTGACAATTCATGAACTTGAACGCACGGTTTTCATGGTATTTTGATTGAATTATATGTTGCACCTTTATGTGGTTGTAGAATTATCAGGCATACTTCATGGTATGTATTATCGGACACTATATGGTACGTATTAGTTAGATCTAAAGTGCTCATGCTTAGAGATGACAATGGGTAGGGCTTGAGCCTGGGTTGAAAATTTTTTCCTAGCCTAAGTTTGGCCAGAAGCCGATTGGGGCCAAAACATTCGGTCCAAACCTGAGCCTAGTCGGGCTTTAATAGTTCCAAAAATAACTATTCATCAATATACAAAACAATGTCATTTTATATGTGAAAGAAGTTTAGGCTTTGGGTTGGGCTCAGGGTTCTCGAAGCTCTAAACAAAGCCCGAGCCCAAGCTTAAGCTTGGTTCGAAACCTAAGAAAGATCCAATCTTGGTAGCATGAGTTGACTGGCTTTAGGCTAGGCTAGGCTCACGCCCTTTTGCCATCCCTACATGTTATATAAGTTTTGTACTTATTCTTGTTTTGTAGAATTCAAATTTTTGGTTAAGCATAAATATGGTAGGCACCCTTAATCAACACCCTCATAAGACATGTTGTTAAAACTTTTCTTGTGTAACATTTTATTGGGTATAACAGTCCTCTAGTAGATGGTTAAGTACAGTGACTATACATAAAACTTTTTTCATATTGAATTTTCATGCTTTAGTTTTTACTATCTCATTTACATTTGCTTCATTAGTTTGATTTGCTTTGTCATGAAGATTATATTGAGCCTGTGGTGGTTATCCTTCATGAACGGGAGCTTACATGGGCTGGTCGTATCGCATGGAAACATCATACTTGCATGATTTCTGCATTTAGCATCAGCACAACATTGAAGCAACCTACGCTTATATGGTCAATTACGGTATGTTATGAAATTAAGCAAATGGGGTTAATGTGCTCACTTATATTTAGTTTGCGTGAACTTTAGTTTTTGTATTTGTGTAAACTTCATATGTTAGCTTCTCATACCCCCCTCATTTGGAAACCTGTTGATATTTACATGTGTACATCTATGCCATGCTTACGTTAGCTTGTTCGATATCTTGTCAGAATCTCCCACATGATGCTTACAAGCTGCTTGCAGTGCCGTCACCAATTGGTGGTGTTCTCGTAATTAGTGCAAACACCATCCATTATCACAGTGAGGTTGGCTTTTGCATATGCATATTAACAGTTGCGCCGTTCTTGTTGATGGTAAATGATGCAATGTTTATTTCACCTTATATGATTGAATGTCTACTCTTGTTGTGCAGTCAACATCTTGTGCATTGGCTTTGAACAATTTTGCTGTTTCTATTGACAGCAGGTGTTCACTCTATCACTCTCTCCCAAATTGGCACAATCTCTGATTTTATGCTTATATTTCCTTGCATTATTGGTTGGTAATGCATGGGCCTTGTAATGAATTTTTTGAGTTCATTATGGAGTATCAAAACTTGACTTTTCCTAACAACCAAATGTTTTGGTAGAGGGTTGTTATTCATCAAGTTTGGACTTTTTTCTTTATCCAGTTTTGGTTAACCTCATTATTGATGCTTTCCTCTTTTGCTTTCAGTCAAGAGCTGCCAAGAGCAAGTTTTACTGTGGAACTTGATGCCGCCAATGCAAGTTGGTTATTAAATGATGTGGCTTTGCTATCAACTAAAACTGGAGAACTCCTTTTATTGACCCTTGTTTATGATGGAAGGTAGCAGGTTATAACTTTCAATCATTAATTCAATAGATTCTTTGACTTTAATCTTTTATATCCAAGTGGGTTATATCCAAGTTAATGCAAGTTGGTTATATCCAAGATGGTATGTTGTCAGCCATCACTGATATATGATATCTTTAACAAGCTATTGCTTTAGATGATTGGATTTGCTGATGATGACTTCCGATTTTGAGTTTTAGATGCGCAAGAATATGTACACGGTCATTTAACTTTTTGTGTTTATTCAAGTAATATACATGCAGATTATGTTGGAATTTTAGAAACACAGGGAAGTCTTTAACCACGTTAAAAAAGTCTTAAGTTATTATGATATGGATGCGTTGTGGGAAGAACCTTCGAGGCAGATAACAACTACTTGCAAAGAAGTGTTTTATTAGGATTCTATTAGAGGAGTGTTTTATTAGGAATCTATTAGATGAGTATTTTAATTTGAGTAGGAGTCTATTATTTCTGCACTAGTTTCTGTTATAGTTGTGTTAATAAAAACAACTCGAATAGGAGTCTTTCTAAGAGTTCTAAAACAACTTGAATAGGAGTCTTGTTAGGAGTCCTAGTTTAGGTGGAACTTTTATGTTTCTTTGCCTATATAAGGCTATTACGTTATGCAATAAAGTAAGCAACAAGCTATCATAAAAATTAGCTTAGAAGTAGAATAATTTAGTCCAATCTAGGCAGACCTTGTGATTGACAAGTGCTGCCCGTTTTCATCAGCAAAAATAAGTTCTGCAAGGAAGGGGTCCAACGTAAATAATGGAAAAGAGGTTAACTTTCTTGAGAATCATCCTTGGACTCGATCCCAATCACGGGCACATAACAATTTGATATCAGAGCAGGAGTTCATCGACGAAACAAGCTATTTAGTTGTAGAGCAATCTTCAGTAGATTGGCAGATGGATCAGAGGATACGGGCATTAGAGATGGGGCAACAAGAATTGAAGGCTCAATGTGCAGAGATTATCCGCATGCTTGGTTGGAAGGTGCAAAATCAAGCGAGTATCAGGCACCACCACCACCACCACGAGAGGAGAGGACCGATGGGGGCAGCAGGGTAAGAATGGTGCCTAAGTATACTAAGATGGAATTTCTAGCGTACGATGGATCCGTTGGTTTGGCTTCACAAGTGTGAGCAGTTTTTCCTAAGCCAACAAACAGCGGAGGAGAAGGTAAGATTGGCTGCCTTTCATTCAATGGGGGAGGCCCAATTGTGGTTCTTTCAACTTGAATAAGAAGAACCAAGGATGCATTGGTACTCTTTCAAATGCCATTGCAATATGAGATTCAACCCTCACTTTAGTAACAACCCTGTAGGAGAATTTGTGAACCTCAAACAGACAGGGAGCATAGAAGAATATCAACGCCAATTCCAAACACTGCTAGCTCAAACCATAGGGCTTCCATGAGACCTACAAGTAAATCTATTCACGGCTGGGTTGGTAGAAGGGCTACGAATCGAGGTGGAGATGCAATATCTTGTTAATCTTGGAGTTGCAATGAACTTAGCAAGAGCATGTGAAAGAAAATTGCAATGTATGCTAATGCAGTACACCCAAGGGGTAAGAGGCAGCCGAGACACTATCCTATGACTATCTTCGCAACTAGACAGTAGTAGTAATAGCACTAGCGCTAGTGCAGCCACACCTTTAGGAAGTAAGGTAAATTCAGGGGCTAAAACAACAATCTCCAATATAACAAGTACTTCGCCCCCGATGGGAAGGCACTTAACCATAGCGAAAATGACTAAAAGAAGAGAGAAGGGGTTGTGCTGCAATTGTGATGAGACTTATTTGGTGGGGCACAAATGTAAGCGACTATTTTGGATTGAGGTGGCAAATTCTGAGGAAGAAGGAGAGGAACCAGTGGAGAGAGAACTTGAGATATCTTTGCCTACCATCACTGGCATAACCTGAGTTCAAGCTTGAGGGCAAGCTCGATGTCGAAGAGGGGAGTGATGATATGGATGCATTGTGGGAAGAACCTACGAGGCAGATAAGAACTACTTGCAAAGAGGAGTGTTTTATTAGGAGTCTATTAGCGGAATATTTTTATTTTAGTAGGAGTCTATTATTTCTGCACTAGTTTCTGTTATAGTTATGTTAATAAAAACAAATTTAATAGGAGTCTTTCTAAGAGTCCTAAAATAGCTTGAATAGGAGTCTTTCTAGGAGTCCTAGTTTAGGTGGAACTTTTATGTTTCTTTGCCTATATAAGGCTATTACGTTATGCAATAAAGTAAGCAACAAGTTATCATAAAAATTAGCTTAGAAGTCGAATAATTTAGTCCAATCTAGTTTTCATCGGCAAAAATAGGTTCTGCAAGGAAGGGATCCAACGTAAATAATGGAAAAGAGGTTAACTTTCTTGAGAATCGTCCTTGGACTTGATCCCAAGCACGAACACATAACATATTATTCCTCTTTTCTTGTTCATGCTTTGCAAGTTTGCAATAAAATCTACTTAGGCTTTGTTTCTCTTCAGAAGCATTTAATGTATTGTACGTTTATGTGGTAGTGGTTGGAGCAATGCCCATGTTGTTGGGTCTGTATGTCTACATAGCCAGCATTGTAAATACCTTGGGTTCCAATTAAAATTAGAATGGCAAAACTAATCAAATTGCTTGAGTATGTTTTCTGAGATTGTATTGTGGCTTGTTCATTTTATGAATCTATGAATGTTTCATTATACAAGTGATTTAGTGCATCTTTGATAAGCTCTGTATTCATTTCTCTTTATCTTGAAGGGTTGTGCAGAGACTTGATCTTTCCAAGTCTAAAGCTTCAGTTCTGTCTTCGGTTAGTTAATTTGTTGTATTCTCTTTGTTAGGTTACTTGAACTTTGTTTCTTTCTACGATAACGTTTCACTGTTAATCTGTGTATGGGAACTCCTGATTATGCTAACAGGGCATCACAACGATCGGGAAGTCATTATTTTTTCTGGCCAGTCGTTTGGGTGATAGTTTGCTTGTGCAATTTACTTGTGGGATGGAATCTACACTGTCATCATCTGGTTTGAAGGAAGAGGTAATTTTTGCTAGTTAATATCCTAAGTTTTGCTTAGTGCTACTTCAACCACCATATTTTCATTCATTTACTTGATCTTGTCATCTAAGACTATGCAAAATATATGAACCTAATTGTTTCAAGAATATTCTTGAAATTTACCCAATAAAAAGTTCACCAGTGTTTCTTCCGCCTCTTGAAGATTTCTCTGCTCTTTGCATTACGTGCAGGTTGGAGATATTGAAGGTGACATTCCTTCAGCAAAGCGATTGAGGAGGTCATCTTCTGATGTTTTGCAAGATATTGCTAGCGGGGAGGAGCTTTCTCTGTATGGATCAGCTCCAAATAATGCAGAATCAGCACAGGTTGCCTGAGTTTATTCTTTTCGTTTATGTTTTTTTTTTCTCTGTGCTTAGGAAGGAAAAGTGAATGCTGCATTTTAGTTAAGAAGCCAATGAAAGTAAAACCTAGTAATATAAAATTGAGAGAACATATATTAACTAGTACCTTATTCTTAAATGTCATAGATGAACTCTTAAAATAGTGAGTTCTAGTGAATGGTTAGGGTGAATGTATGTCTCAAATTGAGGGAGTTTAGGGAAATACACTGATTAACCTCTCACTTTATTCAGGAATTACATGATCTTATTTCTTTAATTAGCAAGAACATATATAGGCATTCTATCTAAGATAATAGCCTCAAGATTCCACTTTGGTGGCAGATTTATCCAATTATGTTTGTCATTTTCTGATTTTCTGTTATTGACTTTGACTTTTTTTCTACTTGTCTAATTATTATTGCTTTTTGCTTCTTCTTATGTTTTATTTTCACCGATGCAGAAAACTTTCTCATTTGCAGTACGGGATTCATTGATCAATGTTGGTCCTTTGAAGGACTTTGCTTATGGCTTGAGAATAAATGCTGACGCTAGTGCAACTGGTATTGCCAAGCAAAGCAACTATGATATGGTTAGTTTTACATGGTAAAAGTGTTATTTGAGGCCCAAAAGGATGGCAAGAAAAGCAAAGAAATTGTATTTCGTCCCACTCAAAAGCCAGAGCTTTGTGGGTGTCACCACACCTTTATTATTGCTTGTTCAGCTTTTGTTTCTGATATTTTGTATTCTTGTAATCCACACAAATTGTATCACTTAATCTAAAATGGAAACAAGAGCTATTTCTTTTGAGGTATGCAATCAAATGCTTCTTCATTCACTTTTTAATGGTACCCTTTTAAGGTATGCTGCTCTGGTCATGGAAAAAATGGTGCTCTTTGTGTTCTTAGACAATCAATTCGCCCAGAGATGATAACCGAGGTCTGTCATTACTGTACCTTCTTTCTTTCTTACTGCCTTCCATTTTCTATTTGTTATATTTACATGGAGATCAATAATGCTACTGCTATTCGTAGGACTATAAGGTGAAGTTCTATACGGATATGTTTGTCTTTTGGTAACACGTTAGTCAGTGTTTTGAAAGGTTTAATCATATAATTGGTATGCTAAGTTGTTATAAGGTCTCATTGATTCAACATTTTCAACAGTAGACATAGTGGTGGCATTGGGATTTGAAGTGTCTGTCTTTAAAAGCTGCTTCAAATGTCAGACTTTGCCTAACTCATTACATCTCTATGTGTGCCTGTTGGTTTTAGAATTGTCAAACTAAAAAGTTACATTGATTGTGGTTTGTTTTGATGCACTCCTGGAACTTGTCACAAGATGTTAGCAATTAACGATATCCACAAACTATATATTGCTTCCTCTATCAAATGTTCACATTTCTTGTGAAATACTTCTGTGCAGGTTGAGCTTCCTGGTTGTAAAGGTATTTGGACTGTGTACCACAAGAATGCACGTGGCCATGTTGCCGATTCATCTAAAATAGCTGCCAGTGATGATGAATACCATGCATATTTAATCATAAGCATGGAAGCTCGTACAATGGTAACCTCCTATTGCTTCTGATGGCAAAGTTATGTAGGAATTAGTGGGCTATCTCTTCTTGATGTGATACCAATCATATATGGTATCAGGGGAGGAAGGACAGGAGGAAACAATGTGAATTTGATATAAAAAAGTCAACCCACCTCTACTAAGTCTTTTTTCTCCACCCCACCTAAAAAGTATGTATGTTGCAGTTTGAAGAATTGATTTTTTTACTTGTCCCTAGTCACTTTATTACTTCCTACTTCTTCTTTCCCCACTACGGGAATTTGATCACTAATTTGTCCATTGCATCATAAGCCTGCCTTGTGATCACTCCATTCCTCAAACACCCTTATCATCTTAGGTACAGTTCCTACTCCTATCTTCCTGCAGTGCACTAATTTCTTGTAATCATAAACTATCTTGACACTTCAATAGAGAGAAAGCCTTCCTTATTATGATGGCTTGTGAGTAAGCATTGTGTAATTCATATCTTATTGGTCTACTTATGGTTTTGCTGAGGATTAGGTACTCGAAACTGGTGAGCTTTTGACAGAAGTCACAGAAAGTGTGGACTATTTCGTACAAGGAAGAACAATTGCTGCTGGGAACTTGTTTGGAAGGTTAAACAACTGTCTCATCTTAGCTACCAAGTTTATCTACATTGTTTCTGTTTACTCCCTTCCCCATCAGATGTTGTTTCTCTTCATCTCATTTTGAACCCTTCTACTGCTGTGGTAGGACTTATTGTCAGTGTTCTTAAACTGTTGATTATCTTTTACTATAAAATTATTGGACTTTTCCTTCACTCTCACTGATGTAAAATATATTTTTAATGTTTTCTTCTTGCATCATTTTCTTGTTCTTCAGGCGTCGAGTGGTTCAAGTTTTTGAACTTGGTGCTCGAATTCTTGATGGTTCTTTTATGACTCAAGATTTAAACTTTGGAGTTACTAACTCTGGATCTGGTCCGGGTCCTGAGAGTGTGAAAGTGATGGCTGTTTCTATTGCTGATCCATATGTATTAGTGAAAATGACAGATGGAAGTATTCGTCTTCTGGTTGGAGGTATGTGTTTGCATTGATCATTTTTTATGTGTGTAATCTTGCATTCTGATCCTCTTCTCTTAGATTGTAATTTAACTTTGGAGAGATAAAGTGGTCCCATAATAACTTTGGAGAGATAATGTGGTGCCATAAACTTAATAACTTACATGTTATTTCTATTGCCGCGTATATGTTGATAAGAAAGAGCTACTTGCCATGAATCTGTAGCACTGAAGATTCCAAGAGCTTAGTTGATTGTGACTTTCTACTGTTGCTTGTGTCATTGTGCTCATCGAGTAGCTCATTTTTTTCTCTGTGCACATGTCGCCAATTGATTATGGTTCTATATGTTTGTGTTAATTCTTGTTTTCTTTTTGCCCTTTCTTCTCATCTAAGATTAATTCTTGTTTTCTTTTTGCTCTTTCTTCTCATCTAAGATTTTTAACTTTTATCATCTTTCATGATGAGTACCAGATCCTTCAACTTGTACTGTTTCTATAAACACTCCATCTACCTTTGAAAGCTCAAAGAAATTGGTGTCTGCTTGTACACTGTATCATGATAAAGGACCAGAACCATGGCTTCGAAAGACAAGTACAGATGCTTGGCTTTCCACGGGCGTCAGTGAGACCATTGATGGTGCTGATGGTGGACAACATGAACAGGGTGATGTATATTGTGTTGTTTGTTATGAAAGTGGTGCGCTTGAAATTTTTGATGTGCCCAATTTCAGTTCTGTTTTCTTTGCGGATAAATTTATCTCTGGAAAGAGCCATCTACTTGATACCTTCCTACAGGAATCACCCAGTGATTCTCAGAAGGTGTTGAACAAAAGTTCTGAAGAAGTGGCTGGCCTTGGTAGGAAAGATTGTCTTCAAAATCTGAAGGTTGTTGAATTGGCTATGCAGAGATGGTCCGGACATCATAGTCGCCCTTTTCTTTTTGGAATTCTGACTGATGGGACAATCCTTTGTTACCATGCTTACTTGTTTGAAAGTACAGATAATACATCTAAAGTAGGTGATGTTGGTTCTGGATCGAATTCTATTGGAATAAGCAGCATTAGTGCTTCAAGGCTTAGGAATTTGCGATTTGTCCGTGTTCCCTTGGATAATTACATAAGAGAAGAATTCTCAAGTGAATCCACAAGCCAAAGGATTACCATTTTCAAGAATATCAGTGGTTATCAAGGGTTTTTCCTTTCTGGGTTAAGACCGGCTTGGTTTATGGTGTTTAGGGAGCGAATAAGAGTTCATCCACAGGTCAAAAGTTTTGCCTTTTGCTGGAAACTTTTTTTTATTTCTATATCCATTGACTTATTGCATAAGCAAGTGCAGATATGGTTACAGAATTCCTTTTCTTTTTAACGAGTTAAAGTCTCATCTTGTGAAATTCTATTTTCCTGTTTTGAGCAGCTATGTGATGGATCTATTGTTGCGTTCACTGTTCTTCACAATGTGAATTGTAATCATGGGCTTATCTGTGTTACCTCACAGGTTCTTATGAATCTTTTCTGCCTGATCTTTTACATTTAATTATGTGCTTCGTCATTACAGCTTATCATCAACTAACAACCTTACAGGGAAATTTGAAGATTTGTCAACTGCCAACAGTGTCAAGCTACGATAACTATTGGCCAGTTCAGAAGGTGCTTTCTCCTTTCTTTTTCATCAGTATTCATTTGTCAATGTTGTATACAGGTGACATTCATCAATGTGCTCACAATAACTCCTACATTTGTTAGATTCCACTGAGAGGAACTCCACATCAAGTGACATATTTTGCAGAGAGAAACCTATATCCACTTATTGTCTCTGTTCCTGTGAGTCTCCTTTGCATTAGTTGTGCATTTACTTTTTGATATTCTTTGCAAGTACAAGCTTTTTTGTTTTGGTCTGTTCTTTTCAAATATAATCTAAGTGTGCAACTTATGAACTGCCACATTTATTATACCTTGTATGCCCTTAGGGGAGATGATTTTTCAACTGATGGACCATCAACTTGTTAGTATTGACGAATTCCAGTGGTGGGTGCTTAATGCTCTTGTAATAGAGTTAGTCAAAGTTTAATTTGGATAAAGCATAATGGTTAACTAGTTTGGGTATTAGGTATCTGTCAAGTAATTCCGACTATTCTATTAGTGCAATGTTTTGATAAATTTGCTCTTACATCAAAAGTAGAAAAATTTCATCACCATATACTTCTTGATGATCTTAGCTCTATGTCCCTAGTATCATGTGAATATTTTACTTACTATATGTTTTATTCATGAGGTCACTTTTAAACATCTTCTTTAGGTTTACAAACCATTGAATCAAGTCTTGTCATCATTGGTTGATCAAGAAGTTGGCCATCAGATGGAGAATCCTAATCTAAGTTCTGATGAGATGCACCAAACTTACTGTGTTGAAGAGTTTGAGGTGCGGATCTTGGAGCCTGAAAAATCTGGCAGTCCTTGGCAAACTAAGGCTACAATCCCAATGCAAAGTTCTGAAAATGCCCTAACAGTGAGAATGGTTACACTCTTTGTAAGTATGCTTTTTTATTAATTCTTTTATCAAAAGTTTGTGCGAGTGAGTGGTGCAAGTAATTGGCGATAGTATATTGGCTCTGTTCCTTGTGATTTTCCTTGAGAATGGTTAGTGTTTAAGGAGACAGTCATATCTGTCCCATCTGCATATCATTTTTTATTTGCTTCTCTACTCATGTTATAAGAGACATATAGCTTCTGTAGACGTGTGAGGAAAAGGGAAGAAACTGGAGAATTCCAGCATGAACACTGTTTGGTGGAGAGTGAATTTGGTCCTTTTTGTAACTTTCCATTAGTGTCTGAAGTACTGCATCTGTTTTGGTAACAATACGAGTTCATGTAAAATTTGGTCATCTACATTAGATATGCAACTTATCAAACTTAATATACAAAATACAGATTTTTCCTGTGTCTCTAATTAATTGTTGGTGTTCACTCAGACTCCAGCTCTTGGTATTATGAAAGCAAATATCTATGTTATAGTACCTGGAGAAATTCTACTAGTTTGTTGCACTAACTCCTAACAAATTTTCAAGTAAAACGATAGGCCCTCTTAATTCAAGATATTAAAATTCTCATCTAGAGAGATTATAACTCCTCAAGATCTAAATAGATTTGGGGTGCTTAAAACATGAGAAAATTGGAAAACAAAAGGCTAAAAGCATGAGTTGCTGATCCTTGAAAGAATGTAAATCTTATTGAATGAAAAACAAAACTATTAAAAGGAAAGACAGGGTCTTATCACCAATAAAAAAGTTACCAGTGACAGGCCCAAAATATATGAAGGCTAGGGTCTTTAGGGAGGAAAGGAAAGAGGAGAGAAATGTGACATACATGTGTGCTTTAACTTGTGTAGGACCTTTTTGCAGAATACAACTACAAAGGAGAATGAGACACTCATGGCAATTGGGACTGCTTATGTGCAAGGGGAGGATGTTGCAGCAAGAGGACGTGTTCTTCTCTTTTCTTTTGCAAAAAGTTCAGACAGTTCTCAGAATCTGGTGTGAACCAGTTCATCCTTTATATCCCTCTTTTTTCTTGTACCCTTTGGTATCACAAACCCAATACGCATATAAGTTTAGCATTTGCTTACATTCTTCCCTCCAAATCTTGATACTACTACACTTGAATATATTGATTTCAATTTCCTTCAGGTTTCAGAAGTATATTCGAAAGAACTAAAAGGTGCTATATCTGCATTGGCTGCACTACAAGGTCATCTGTTGATAGCTTCTGGTCCTAAAATTATTCTTCATAAATGGACTGGTACAGAATTGAATGGTGTTGCCTTTTTTGATGCTCCACCATTATATGTTGTGAGCTTGAATATTGTAAGTATGCCCAAGAAGTCAAAATACTCTGGAAATTCCCTCTAGAATTTTGTAGATCCTGGAAATATGATTTATGTCAGCCTTCACATCATGTCCTCTGATTTTGATTGCTGCACTTAATTTATCATGGATGCTTAGATTGTCTTTTCTCAAGAGTAGGGGAAGGGAGAAACGGAACTGAGAATGAGGTTAAAAGATGCGGTTCTAAAATTTGAAACGGAAACATCTGGAGTTCATGTCTATGGGTTACTGTTATCAATTAAATCTGCAGTGCCAAACTAGTGGAAATCTTTATCAAGGACAATGATGGATGCTAAATTGGTAATAACATTTTTCTGGTGCATTCACATTCTGATTTTCTTGCTCTTTTGATTTGTCATTGCAGGTCAAGAATTTTATCCTCTTGGGTGACATTCACAAAAGTATATATTTTCTAAGTTGGAAGGAGCAGGGAGCTCAACTTAGCTTATTAGCCAAGGATTTTAGCTCTCTTGATTGTTTTGCAACTGAGTTTTTGATCGATGGAAGCACACTGAGCCTTGTAGTTTCTGATGAACAGAAGAACATACAGGTTAGCATATCTATAACTTGACAAAGTGCCATTCAGTGACCAACACTTATAGTTGAATCCATGAAAAGGAAATTTGAGTTGGAACAATATTCAACCCTTGAATTGGGTGATTTTTTTTTTAAATTCAACAAGTTGGTTCTGCTCATTGCTAAATAGTTTGTAAATGTCAAAGCAGATATTCTATTATGCCCCAAAGATGTCTGAGAGTTGGAAAGGACAAAAGCTGCTTTCAAGGGCTGAATTTCATGTTGGTGCCCATGTGACCAAGTTTATGCGGTTGCAAATGCTTCCTACTTCTGACCGCGGTGGTGCTGCTCCAGGCTCTGATAAGACCAATCGTTTTGCTTTACTATTTGGTACCCTTGATGGTAGCATTGGCTGTATTGCACCTCTCGATGAGCTTACATTCCGTAGATTGCAAGCACTACAAAAGAAACTTGTTGATGCTGTTCCTCATGTAGCTGGCTTAAACCCGAGATCATTTCGGCAGTTTCGCGCTTGTGGAAAGGCCCACCGACCTGGCCCTGAAACCATAGTTGATTGTGAACTACTTTCCCAGTGAGTCTTCTTTCCATGAGTTATGGCTGCATTGGCTTCTTGTACAATCTCTCAGATTGATCATCAAGGTCATGTGAGAAAGGGTCAATTAAATTCAACTTTTTTGTTTACCTATATGTCATCACGGTGCCGTGAAGCCATGCTAAATTCCATCTGGTTATTAATTACATTTTTTTTGTTGCCTCTTCCCAATATATACTTGGGTTTGTCTTCGAGAATGTGTTGCATGAATTCCATTTGATCCTTTTAGAAGAAGACACTATCTTTGCTGATCTGATGTGTGTGCCTGTATTTTACAGCTATGAGATGCTCCCATTGGAAGAACAGCTTGAAATTGCTCAACAGATTTCAACAACCCGAGCACAAATTTTATCAAATTTGAATGACCTTTCTCACGGAACAAGTTTCTTGTGATTAAGCTGACCGGAACTCGGGATGGCTGAAGTATTAAAGTCTAATGATCATTAAGAGGCAAGTGGCAATCATTCCTGCTTGCGAAATAGAGGTGTGCTCTTCAAACTTCAGCTGAACTGTTTACCCAAAATAAGCAGTTCGGAGTTGCCAGCAGTTAACCCCCTTTACATCAACCCCTTCTGTATAGTTCATTCTGCAACTAAAGTAAACGTCATGAACCATGGTTCTACCTTTGAAAAAAGGAACATCAGTAACTTTTTGGTATTGTATGCTCTTTTTACGCACTTGATGAAGCATGGAAGTTCAAATGTTGACTGAAAACGAGATAATTTTAGCTGCTGTAACGAGTATGCGAACCATGAGATGTTCAATCTCCGCAGTTGAGACTTGATGAGATTTGAACAATACTAAGATTTTATTCAGGTATGTCTTTTTCACTTGTTAGGGGTGAAGAACTACAGAATTGAGCATATATACCTTGCTTGACTCGATGAAAGTATACAATGGAGCTATGCTGATTTTATCAAAATTTTGTTTCGACGATAAAGGTACGTGTGCTATTTGACGTAACGGTATTTATATATCGTATTAATATCCGAAAGATGATAAAAGAAAAATTCTGTTGTCTGAGAGTTGTATTCAGATAGGTTTAAGATAGTTGTGGATTGCAATTGTTCTCGGTTTGGTTTATTGAGTGAGACGAAATAATTCTAAAAGTAGGAAATGTCATTGGATTTGGTAGATTTAGACTCAGTTTGGTTGGCTTTATATTGGTAGAGTATTTTTCTGTAAATCTTTTACGAGAAGAACTTTTCTAAGAAATTAGTTGACTGTTTAGTTGTCATTTAAAAAGAGTTTTTTTGAAAGAGTTTCATACAGTGGATTGTTTGGTGACATAAAAATAAAACACTTTTATTTTTAATTATATTTTATTTTGTAATAAAAATTATTTATGCATATAAATATTTTTTAAAGTATATTAAACAATATGCAAAGTACAATATATTAATTATTATATAATTTTAAACCATATGAAACATAAATGAAAGTATATTTAATCAAATCTTTTGTATGAATTATATCATAAGTAAAATTAATATAAAAAATAAATATTAAAACATATAAAAAGTTAAGATAATATTATATAAATTTTAAAATAAATATTCAAGTAAGATGGGTTTGTAATATAAATGTAAAGTTGAGTTTGTGAGTATTGTGGAAAATATGTGTAAAATATAAGGATTAAAGTGATTAAAAAATAAGCTTATTAATTGATATGAAAATTTTACTTGAAAAAGTCATTTGAGGTTTTTTAATAAATTTTAAATTTGAACTTCTTGAAAAGTTGTATTTTAGCTGCCAAAAAAGTCATATATATTACATAAATATTTTTTATTTTATAGTCAAATATCTATTTAAAAAAAAATACTTTGTGGTAGAGAAAAATGTTTATTGACCTTCCAAAAATTCATCCAAACAGGCACTTAATCTGGTCAAAAGTCCACAGAAGTTATGTTTGATTTAAATTTAGATTGAGTTTAAGTTGAGATTAATCAAAATACTTTAAAAAATTAAAATGATATTGTTTTAAATGATTCAAGCGAATTTTAGATTAAATTCAGATTATGCCTTTAGGTCGTGTTTGAATTACGATCATGAGACTCGTTATAAAGCTAAAATTATGTATCGAAGGAATGGAAAGAGAGGGAATCTTTATATTCAACGGTTTTAAATTAATAGGTTCTTTTATTAAGTAGGGCAATCATTATCTAAAATTATAAGTTTATGCAAAATCATCTCAAATGGGGTTTTCGGGTCTTCTATTCAAGTTTAAAAACTCAATCGGTTCCGCTAATTTAATAATAGTAAAAAATTTAAATTGTTTAATTTTTTGTTTCAATTCAATTTTTATTTTAATAATTTTTTTATTAAAAATTTATCAATTTATTAATTAGTCGTAAATTAATAAGTTATAAATTAAAATAAATAAATAAATTTTTATTTAACAATATTTTTTTAATAAACTTCAATTTTTTCATAGATGATGACAAATTTTTTAATTATATTTTAAATTTTATTTAATCTTTGTTGGTTATATTACAGTTTAATACCGGTTGAACTTTTTAAATTTTAAACTTCTTGTCGACGATCCTGTTTTTAAAGTAAAATAATAGTTGTTTTTTTAATGGAAGAATCCGCAACTGCTATCCTTTGGATGCGCATTGAGTAAATCTCTTGATTGATGCAATAGCCTGCATATCATGCACAACCAGGTACTTCGCACTAGGCAAGTCCTATATAACAAGCTTGATCGAGATAGTGTAAGTAGGAAGATTCAAACACAGAATCTTTTGGTCTCATACCCTCCCACTCTACCAACTCGGCCACCCTAAGGAGTATAAAATAATAGTTGTTAATACGATTACTTATTAAAAGAAAATAAATGTTTATTCATTATCTATGCACAATTGAAAAAAAAATTTCTTCCCATAATATTAGTTCCAACAAAGATTTTGTTTTATAAGGATGGAGTCTAATATTATTATTTTCAATGTATGTTTAATGAATAAAATTTTGAATATTCATAAATAATTAAATGATCAAATAATTCATTTTGATTAGATATTTGAAAATCATGTAAATTTATGAGACTCATATTCCAATTTTTTAAATTTTTTTAGAAAACCTCACGCCAATTACTTTTACCGCCCCTTTAAAAGCCACCAAAAATTAAGAAAAAGAGGAAAATGGGCTTGGGCCTAATGCACGTGGGTGTGATGCAATAATTTTGTCTACCATAGACGTACAAACGTTTATGACACGTGGGGGCATTAATTCACCAATGTCTCCTGATAAGTATTCTAATATACATATATATATATATATATATAAATTATAAGGGACTCTTCTAGAGTGTGTTATATCTAAAATTATTTTATTACTGGGACCAATTTCTTCAAAGGATTGTCTCCTGTACAATGAACATTTGATTTGATGAAGGAGCAAAGGGAACATTGTTAGATACTTTAATTGTTTTTCATCCCTCGCTTTTTTTTCTTTTTTAAGAATTGTAATGAATTTGGCATTTAAAGACAAAACAAGAGATGCAAACAAACTACAAAGAGTCGTACATATTTGTTAGGCAATATGAGTTACATAAAAGAGAAATTAGCAAACAACTTAGGCATGACAGGGGTTAAATGTTCCACATTCCAGTGCAATACTCCTGGTTATGAAAATTGAGCTTATGTAGGCTGATATATCTTCTGATTTGTACAAACAAAATGTTCTGAAACTGCTCCTTAGATGAGCTTCTATTCCAAAAAATTCTAAGGTTCCTCTCCTTCTAGGTAGCCTTGATAATGAAAGAAAGAGCTATGCAAAAGCACCACTTAAGAGGATCATAGAAAGTGCAAACTGACCATACTAACCTTGAAAGATTTCCAACAATTAGGAATATTCACCATACTACAACTATTTGGGATTGCCCTCCAGTTGGTATTAACAAACTCACACTGGAAGAATAAATGATCGTGACTTTCCTCAGCCATCTGACATAATATGCACTAGTTAGGGATATAGAGAAAGCACTTTAATTTGTCAATCGTTGATAGTTTTTTTTAAAGCTTGCCACAATATAAACGCAGCTTGGGGATAGCAATGCTTGATCAAAACAACCCTAGCCTAGGGAGTTATGGTAATGTGCTTCTGCATGAAATTCCTACAAGTTTTGTTGGTGAAAATCCCATTACTAGAGTGCTTCCAGATAGTTTTGTCCTCTCCTCCAAGCAGGCTAG
Source organism: Erythroxylum subrotundum (assembly GCA_027563845.1). NCBI lineage: Eukaryota > Viridiplantae > Streptophyta > Magnoliopsida > Malpighiales > Erythroxylaceae > Erythroxylum > Erythroxylum subrotundum. The sequence goes on from JAOQMQ010000007.1 coordinate 20,974,602, forward strand.
TTTGTTGAATTTTAGATAATATAGAAATAGGAACAACATCTTGAGTAAAGATTTGTCTATCCTTTAGGGCCTCCTCAACTGTGATGATCTGATCCAAAACATTTCTAAGATAGTCCATCCTTTGCAGGTTAATTAGAGGGTCACAAGATAACCAGTTGTCAAATAAAAAACTGGTGAGTTTAGCATTCCCAGTCACAGGGACAAATTCTTGCCTTAAGTCATCTCTTGTTTTAAGGATATTTCTCCAAGTTGATGTGAAATTGTTATGACCCATTCGGAATGGGCTTCTGAAGTTTACTACAATACTGAAGGTCCACTAAGAAACAGACCGTGCTATCATAATTTGTTGATTGTAATCATTTTTCCTTTTTATTTCATAGTTTTACGGTTACAACAAACTCTTACATGAGGATATATTTCACACTACAGTTGTCGGAGAGGATATACAGAAAATCAATACAAAATATTCTCTTATCCTCTATCACTCTTCCCTTCTGCTCTCTTCTTCTTCTTCTTCTCTTCTCGGCTAATCTCTTCTTCCTACCCATTCTGTGCAACCGATTGAGCTGGTATATTACATTTGGTATCAGAGAATCTAGCTGCCATGGCTCACGAAGGTACCAGACTGAAGACCCTGGATGAACAAGTGAAAGCATTAGAAACATAAATGAAATCCATGCAGGCAGAGATGACCAAAGCTCAGCTTGAGACCAACAAAAGACTTGAAGAAAACCAAAAATCCATACTAGCCCTATTAGAAAC
>JAOQMQ010000007.1:20978806-21001117 GCA_027563845.1 Erythroxylum subrotundum
TTATATGTTTTGTGATTTTGTCACAATTAAAATGATCTAAATTTAAATCCATTTCTTTTTAAAGCTTTAAATATAATGAAATATATAATTTATTTCAAAGTTTTTAATATTTCCTAAGTTCTTAATAAAATTTGAAGTTAAGCCCTTGAACTCTTAATATAATGAAGTATAAATATAATGTGATATATAGTTTCCAAGTTTTTAATATATTTTAAATTCTTAATAAAACTATCAATATAGTTAAGCCTAAGTTTTAATATATCTTAAACTCTTAATAAATTAGATTTAAAAATTCAAATTAATAATTATATATATTGCAAAATTTAAGGTTATATCTAAATTTTAATAAAAATGTTAGTTTAACTATATGAAATTTAAATAACATTGGTATATAATAAGGCAATTTAACAACAACAACAACACTACTCAGTTAAATTCTTGCTGACATAATAAGTAATTTTAAGGATATAAAATAAATATTTTGATATAATTCTTCTTTTTCCTTTTTTGGTACTACTAGTTTTTAGTTATTTGTATGGTATAATTAAAATTCCTTAGCTTGAAGTGAACAAAGACATTAAAACAAAAGATGAAATATTTTATATACAAAAATATATGTGAAAAGGGAAAAGCCAATAAAGATATGGCCCATTTTCTCTCATTGTGGAAGGAAAAAGCATCTAAGAAGAGAAAAGTGTTTCTAGGCAACCAAACACCCCACCACAAAAGGGTTTGCCTTTTACCTACTAACACTAATTCAATAGAATCAAAGCACTAAATACAGAAAGAAAAAACCCTTTTGACAGTAGTTTCAGAAGCATTACACTCATGTCCATCCTCTTGGAGCTTCCATAACCATTAAAAGACAAAGCTGCTCTAAAGCAAATCATCATCTTCCACCCACCTTCATTGCATGTGGGTGTATCAGTTTCTTTCTTGTCAAACTCTTTATCTTCTATGTATCTATGTGTTTGTGTGCGCTGGTTGTTTCTTCAATAACATTGTATCAACCTTCCTGCAACCTCAAGGTCTCATCTTTTTTATCCTTTCATCTCTCTGATCAATTATTTTGCTATAACCGTATCCATCTTTCTGTTTCTTGTTGTCTAGGTTCTTTCTCATCTTTGTTATGGCTCTTGAGACCTGGCTTGTTAAAGCTAAATCCAAAATTTCTCATAGTTTTGATTCAGTCGTAACCTCCAAACCCTTGCCCAGATCGTCCAAGAGATGTAGTAGGGTTGGAGTTTTAGCTTTCGAGGTGTCGAGTCTCATGTCGAAGCTCTTTCATCTATGGCAGTCTCTTTCAGACAAGAGCATTATCCACTTACGTAACGAGTCAATCTCTCTGGAAGGAGTCCGTAAGATTGTGTCCAATGACGAGTCGTTTCTTCTCGGGCTTGCCTGTGCAGAAATGGTGATGAATCTGAAGCTCTTGGCCAAATCTGTCTCTAGACTGAGTAAACGCTGCGACGACTCCAGCCTGCGTCGTTTTGAGCAGTTGTTCGATGAGTTCGCAGACTCGGGTCAGGATAATAATCGGTGGGTTTTGAGTTCCAAGGACATGGAAGCTCAAAACAAGAAGATGGACAGGTACGTCACTGTCACGATCACTCTGTACAAAGAAATGGAAGAGCTTACTGTGTTGGAGAATTCTTTAAGAAGATCTTCGCAGTGTAAGTCGATGGAGTCAACGGTCAAAGAGCAGAAGATTACGGATCTTCAACAGAAGATATTATGGCAGAGACAGGAGGTTAAGTACTTGAAAGAAAGATCTCTATGGGATCGAAGCTTCGATACTGTTGTTTCACTCCTTTCGAAGTCTGTCTTCACCGTTCTTGCGAGAATCAAGCTAGTTTATGGAATAACTTTTCTACCTCGGAGTCTCTCAGCTTCTGCAACTGTTCATCCAACAGACAATCCTAGTACTATTTTATCAGGGCCATTGAAGAGGTCCAAGCTCGAAGGAACCAATGACTCGGCTAATGGGTTCTTTGATTCGAACTCAAAACTATTAAAGCCACCACCAACGACACTTGGCGCGGCGGCTTTGGCTATACACTACGCCAACTTGATCTTGGTTATGGAGAAGATGATCAAATCACCACAACTTGTTGGAGTTGACGCAAGAGACGATCTTTACTCGATATTACCGCGCAGTGTTCGATCTTCTTTAAGATGTAGATTGAAAGGAGTAGGATTTTCAGCTAGTGATCCAGTTCTCGCCGGAGAGTGGGGCGCTGCTTTGGGAAGAATACTTGGTTGGTTGTCACCTTTGGCACACAACATGATCAAATGGCAAAGTGAAAGGAACTTTGAGCAGCGACAGCATCAAAACTTGGATCCAAAAACGAACATTCTTTTATTGCAGACACTGTTCTTCGCAAACAAAGAGAAGACTGAAGCAGCAATAACAGAGCTTTTGGTGGGTTTGAATTACATATGGAGGTACGAAAGAGAGATGACTGCTAAAGCTTTGTTCGAATGTGCGAACTTCAATGGAGTCTTGGGTTCTGCAAAATGTTTCTGAAGCTTGAAGATGGTTTCTTTTCTTCTCCAGTTTACCATACGCTTTCTTTTTCCTTCTAGCACCTGATCTGTACATGTTATATAGTACAGATTTGTATGTACATGACATGGTTTTGAACAATCTTTGAAACAATGTCTGTGCTTTACCAATCATTATTTTGATTCATGTGAAATTATTCTAATATTAACTTAAATTTGGAGTCTATGTAATAATTTATAAATTACTATATTGTATTTATTTGATTAAACGATCAAGAAAATCTTTAAAAAGCATCATTATTATATATAATCACGTAATTACATCAATATTACATATAATTAGGTTTACATTGCCTTATCGATATCGTCTTAATTTTTTTTATAAAAAAAATTTATCTAAATCCAATTAAACTTTAGATTATTCAAACTGATCAGACTCGATCAATCAAACTTTGATCGTGTCCAAATCGACTCGAGCTAACTCGAGCTTAGACAAACTCAACCCGACCCAATTTATAGATTTGTAACTAGAATAGCTCATAAATTGTGGGGTCAGGCCAAGGCAACCAAGGCCCAGCCTGAAAATTTCTATCTGAACCTAAGCTCCGCCTAAAATTCAATCTTAGTTAAGAAAACCCTACATTGGCTACCTGCAGTGTTCATGTATAGTTGATATACAATTTGTTTTCAATTAGTTGATATATGGTTTGTCAGATTCACATTGAGTTTTGCTGAATTTGGCATGTACTACTTGTCGGATTAGCTATGCCATCTTCAATCTGACCTGTTAGCTCTCAGAAGAAATAAGTCAGTGTTTAACCTGTTTCACGGTTGCAAACTTTCCACAGTTTGATCTCAGCCCGGCAGAGGACCTGAGAGAAATCTGTTGATGAGATCATCACGGAAGATCTCATCCCCAGTCCCAGAGAGCCTAATCTGTAAACAGCTTATAAGACAGATGATTATGTTCTGAAATTTGAAAACCATCAGTCTCAGTCAAAATCCATCTTCATTCCAAGTTGGTTAGTTTCATCAGAGTTTGAATGTGTTAAAAAGTTCAAGTCTTTGTCAGTTCACAGTAACAATTTAGAAGGAGAATACACCAGAATCCCTCAATCTATTTCATTCCAACTGTAGTAATAACATTCTGATCTCTGTAAAGATCACTTTCGGCTGACTATAATCTTGTTAAAAATCTAAGAACCTTGGCAAGTTACGAGGGTTTATGTACTCTTTTTTCTTGCTTACAATCCTTAGCATGGTATTGGCTGTGTTACTCAACAAGATAAAGATTATGCACTCCTAACTTGCTTCAGAAAATTCGACACCCAACAAAACATTCATCCAGCTTTGCTGTCTAAGTGTGAAATATACTAGAAACATACTGTAGCTTGCAGCCATGAAATGTACACAAGTATCGAAGTAGGCAGTATCAGTTAGTATATGCCACAAAAGTCCTGTCACCAATCAATATACCCCCTGAATGATCTTAGTTAACCACAAAACATTTGATATGAGCCAAAATTTGGGACTTTCTTTAACTCTGTTCACCGGACTGATGAGATAAAATGATATCAAAGGGTGTTGTTAGATATTACTTCTCGAAATTTAACAAACCATTGAGCATCAGATGTACTTTTCTCGATCTGTGCTTGCTGTTGTTGATCCACCTTCTGCAGTCCTTTGTCCATCACAAATTTGGTGTAGTCAACGGCTGTTGGAGGAGCTAAACAAGGTTTTTTCGGAAGAGCTGGGAGAAAGGAAACCAGCACCCTGGCAACTTCGTGCATGGTAGGTCGCTCGAAAGGGTTGCGCTTTGTGCACAACAAGGCGAGTTGGAATGTCTTTCTTACATGAGTTAGATCCATACATGTGACAGAAACCTCAGGGTCTAAAGCTTCCATCACCGTATTATCATCTGCCTTGGACAGTATCTGAAAAAGTACAACATAAACAAGCTTGTTACTCGAGACAAAAGAAACAAAATAACTAGCAAGTTGGTTATTCAGACATGAGACTATTATAAACTTCATGTTGAAAAACACAAATGAACGCAGCAATTTCTGCATATTACAATTCTGATCATTAACTTGGGTTTGATACTTACCAGTTGATGTAAATTTGACTCATTGTCCACAGCTTTCTTCCCAGTCAGAAGTTCCAACAGAACAATGCCAAAGCTATAGACATCCGATTTCTCATTCAGCCGTGAGGTGCAAGCATACTCTGGGTCTATATAGCCAATAGTTCCCAGGACATAAGTTGAGGCATGGGCTTTTGCAGTTGGAATGCACTTAGCAATTCCAAAATCGGAGAGATGAGCCTCGAAATTCTCATCCAGGAGGATGTTTGAGGACTTGACATCCCTGTGGATTATTCGTGGGTTGCAATCATGGTGAAGATAAGCAAGTCCTTGTGCAGCTCCAACTGCAATTTTTAACCGTGTTTCCCAATCTAGCTTGACCTTTTTGGCTGGAGCTGTAGTGAGGATTAGCTATTGGATAAAGTGATGCCACAATGTATAGTAAAAGAAGGTAATATAGAAGATTTTATTGTAAATAAAGAAAGTTGAATTCACCAACCATGAAGGAGATCCCAAAGAGAGCCATTCTCCATGTAATCATAAAAGAGGAGGTTTCCAAGGGGAGACAATGCATAACCATGCAAACTGACAATATTCCTGTGTCTGATGCTACCAATTGTCTCAAGTTCTGTTTCAAATTCTTGCAAGTTGTATGCACACTGATTGTAGATTCGCTTGACTGCAAGAGGCCGGGAATTTTTCAAAGCACACTTGTAAACTGTACTAGAAGCACCATAACCAATCATGTACTTCTCACTTAAGTTCTCAGTGTTCCTCATTATGTCATCAAAGGTGTGGAACGCCATATCCATATGAAGAACCACAAGTTTCGGTGGACCTGAAAAAAGGAAGAGAGCTTCCATAGGGATATATACAATTGCAAACCTAATTGGTAAGAAATTAAAAGTGCACACCTTCAATTGTATCCATATATCCTTCCATTAAATGTTTCTGTTGCTTGGATTTGTAAATTGCAACTATAACCACAGACAATAAGGTGATGCAGCCCAGTGTCAGGCAAACAACTACAGCCCTGGAAAAAACTGTTGGAAAGTAAAAATGTAAGAAAAAAATCTTCAATCCTTTCATCAGTTGTGGAAAGGTGAGCATCAGATATAAAACATATAAAATTGCATCACAAAATCCTTCAAATACCTCTAGACTTGGGCACATAAGGACCACATATTGATCCCAACCAATTGCCACACAAGAGAGGATTTCCAATGAAGCTGGCACAAGAAACATAACATCAATACCAACATAACCTCAGACGAAGAAGAAAACAACAAATATTTCAAATACCTGTCAGGGGAAAACCGGGAGAAGTTTCTTATAGACGGAAGAATGCCCGATAAATTGTTGTAAGAGAAATTCCTAACAGTAGCAAAATCATATCAGCAAATGATTCATAGAATTTTGTATTGACCGAGATGAGAATTAAGAAAAATGCATACAAGTTTGAAAGACTCAAGCAGTTGGCAAGCTGATCAGGAATTTCTCCATGCAAGTTGTTGTTGTTCAGGATCCTAACATACAAGTAGATCAAAAAGATGCTACTGTGATTGTGAACTCAATAACATACTGGCTTCCGAACTTACAGTGAAACAAGATTTTGCAACTGACCCAGTTCTACAGGAATGTAGCCCGTGACATTGTTGAATGACACATCGCTTGAAAATCATAGTTTGAAAATTAGAATAAGGAGATAAAATTGACATCATGATTGCAAGAAAGAAAAGGCAAAATGGTACTTATCAAAGACTTACACAATCTGAATGCTTTTGAGATTCCCAAATTCAGAAGGCAATGGCCCATCAAGATAATTCCTGCTCAAGTTCCTGAAAATATCCAATAAGTAGTTAAGGATGACAATAATAAATGATGCCTTAATGCATAACAATTGATTATTTCATGAATGTGACCTACAAAGTAAGCAAGTGCTCCAGGTCACCAATAGAAGCTGGTACGGGTCCTGCAAAGCTATTGCTAGAAAGATCCCTTTAAACAACAAAATGAATGACAATCTTAAATTTATGAACATGTTACATCACAAAATAAGAGATATCAACATACAAGACGAGATATCAACATACTTACAGTGTATCAAGATTGATAATATGCCCCAGCTCAAGAGGCACCTTGCCTTTAAAATAGTTAGATGAAAGATTTCTGAAGAGTAAGATCTTATGGTCAATATAGAAGAAAGAGATTTAGGCAAAAGCATGTCATCAGCCAAGAATTTAAGGTGTAGTACTCACAAGTAAGTCAAACTCCCCAAACTTCTAAAACTCGGTGGGATTGTTCCACTCAAATGATTACCATACACATTACTGGAAAAAGAATAAAACATCAACAGTTACATATCCTACATTCATGTTAAGGTTGAAGATCATAGACAAGGATGAATAGAAACAAAGAATCCATACAATTGGTTCAAAGAAGTACAGGAACTGATGTTTAACGGAATGGGCCCTTTGAGTTCATTGTTAGCAAGATTCCTACACAGAAAACAAGAAGCTAAAATAATTGAACATGAAAATGAAGGAAAAAACAAACACTAGTCCTCCAAATACTCACAGTTCGAACAATTTTCCCAGCTTTCCGAGCTCAGGAGGAATGCCGCCCACCAGATTGTTATCATTAAGTTGCCTGTCAAAATATCAGCTTATAAAAACCAGAAACAGACCCAAACCAAGCAAAAATTTATGTCTATAAGCAGAACTTCTACAGAATTGGGCAAAAGGAGGAGATCACCATACAGATAACTAAGCTCAGACATGTTTCCAAGCTCTGGAGGAATTGTACCAGTTAGTTTGTTGCCATGCAGATATCTGGTCCACCAAAGATTAAAATTAGGAGTCAAATTTTAAATGAAAGTTAAACAAATGAGTCATAAACAAAACTCACAGTTTTCCAGTGTAGGACAAATTCCCTAAGATTGGTGGGATTGGACCAACTAGCTCGTTTTCACTCAAGTCCCTGTGAAATGGGACAGGTTCAAATACCAAACATCACCAGCTCTAGTATTGAAAATCCTTTCCTAAAATTAAAGAAGAGTGCTTACAACACAGCCAAGGCCTGCATTAATCCTAACACCTCTGGAATCTTGCCTGTTAACTTATTTCCTTGGAGAGACCTACAAAAATAATTTCATAAAACTAACTTCATCTTGTATTCTTACCATCATGCAGTTTGCATACAATCTAAAGACCAAACATTGATATCCAACAGCACAAGAGACAACACCTACAGAGTAGCTACTTGTAAGAAACCAATGTTGTATGGGATCTCCCCTGTGATTTGGTTGTATGATATGTCCCTGAAATTCAAATCCAATCGAAACTTAACAACTATATCTTCCACACGTGAAAAGAATTAGAGCTTAGCCTGATTGAAATGCCAACACATACAATATCTCAAAGCTCGTGCAGTTACCAATGCCATCAGGAATTGTACCAGTTAGACTGTTTCCTCTAACATCACTGGAAATAAAAACCAACATGACCATAATCAGCTGCAACCTAAGGAAAAAAATAAAATAACAAATTGAAGGTTAAGTCCTTACAAGTACCACAAGCCAGTCAACTGGCACATGTCAGGTGACAAGGTTCCAGTCAAGTTGTTACCCCGTAAACCACTGCAATGCATACTCAGTCACTTCAAGAAAGTCATGATCACACAAGCTATTACACACACACAAATAGAACTCTCTAAAGAACAAAACACAGCCTGTGGAGAAAAATATAACTCATGCTTGTCCATCAGATGGAAGTAGGAAAGAAAACACTAACAGATACTGCAGCACTTCGTTCCAATAGATTAGTCTTGGTATCTCGCCAATGAGCTGATTTCGTGCTAAGTCTCTAAAAGAACGATACATGATAAATAAGTAATCAGCTGGAAGAATACAACTCCAAAGGCATTTACATCTAAAGCACTACAATGAAAACGACTTACAGAGTTTTCAAGTTTGGTATCTGAGTTAAGGTTGAAGGGATAGGACCAGTAAGCTGATTGTTCTTCAAATTTCTAACATGAAGAATCACAAATGTTAAATAACTAGCTCCAAAATTTTAAAATGCACAAAACCAAGTAATGAAACAGAAGAATTAGAAGGTATCAAGAAACAGTTGAAAACTTACAGGAACTCAAGTTGCTTGAGCTTGGATATGGAAAAGGGCATATCTCCACAGAGCATGTTATCCGACAAATCTCTGCAGTTTCACAAAAGTTCCACATGAAAGCTGTAGTTAAAACGTCAAAAACTAAACACATGAAACAGAGCATAATATCACTCATCCCAAGCAATCCATTCAGTTATTAAAAGATTACATATAAGTAAGGGAAGAGCAGCTGCCGATCTCATCAGGAATTTGTCCTGTTAACTTGTTTCCCTGCAAGTCCCTGACACATGAACAGAAATTTAAGAGACCACACAATCTTCAAATGAGATTTACACACTTATAAGTTATAAGCGAAAAGGAACATACATGGACTGTAAGTTCCTCAAATCCCCGATTGCTGGAGATATCTCCCCACCCAAGTTCAAACTTGACAGATTCCTAAGAAAGCATACAAGAACGGACAGAAGTTACAAAAAAAGAACAAGATAATCCAACTGAAAAGACTTGTCGAAAGACAAACTTGAAAGGAGTGAGTGTGAGGTCGAGGTTTACAAAGAAACGACAGTGACAGTAACATTGTCACAGAAGACGCCACGCCAAGAGCAGAAATCGTCGTTGTGAACACCATCCCAGTCAAGAAGTATGTTAGCCACATTACTAAACGAAGCTTTCAAGGACATCAACGCTTTTCCTGCAACAAACACAACTGTTCGTCTTCACTCGATACTTACACAGACAAAACCATGCCAGTCTTGACAAGTCAAGGCAACATTTGACTTGCAAGACTAAATATTTTCACTGTTTTCTTTAAAGATATTGAGAACTAAGCCATTGGCAGTTTCTTTATCAAATAACTGGCCCTTCACATGGGAAAAAGCTCGCCCAATCACTATACTATAAGCAACGTGAAATAACCATCAACTGCTACAATGTCATGCACTACACTCAACTGCTACAATGTAACGCACTACACTTATGCTTCGAAGCATAAAACGAGAAAAAGGGAATAAAGCTCGAAACTTTCCAAATATGGCAGCACGTGGAAGCTCAAGCTAACACCCCCCAGCAAAAGCAAAATATAAAAAGAACGTAAACTGCAGAAATTCGAAGTAGAACACCGAAAATTTTATTTGAAAAAAACACCTTCGTCGTTGAGTGGTGAAGCAAGAGGACAGAGCAGCACAAAAACCACCATTAACATCCACGAAACCAACATCTTCTTCCTCTGAACCTCCACCATTTTCAACCCAACAAAATTACACACAGAAAGCGTGCCAAAAACTACAGAAACCAACAAAACAAGACGAGCAAAATAAGAAGAAAGTCATGAACTTCGGGTTGAAACGGCCAAATTGCAGTAGTTGTAGATGGAGATAGAGAAAAAAAGGAGCAGGCTTTTAGCGTGAACAGCAAGGAATGACTTAAAAACAGAGTCTTTATGAGGAGAGAACAGAGAAGCGAAATGGGTTTGATGGTACAGTTATAGTAGCAGCAGCAGGAGTGTGTGGACTGGACAAGGACAACGTTAAACGGCGGTGAATTGACGTTAAACAGATCTTTTGGTGTTTTATATGTTTTGTGTTTGGGTTATGATTTGACAATGAGAGAGAGATTGGCTGAGAGAGGGCGACTGAGTGCTTGCCGTCATTTGTATTACCGTTTCCCGAAGCAGTTACGGTTTTCGACAGCTGCTACACCACTTTTCATTGAAAAGCCAAGCGCAGTATCGAAGCGCGTGTTGGAGACAAAACAGAAGCTGGTCGGATAATGTGACTAGAGTCTAGAGCTCTCTCTTTTGTATCCAATTGGCACGGAACTTCGATGAATGGAAGGGAAGCCGTTAGATGTGCTAAAGATTTAAAAAAAAAGAGGTCTAACCAAAAAAAAAGATAAAAAAAAAGAGGTTTCTCGAATTTTTTTAATTTATTAAAAATTTAATATCTTTTAATATTGTAAAACATTTTATAAGTAATTTAACATATTAAAAATGTTTTCAAGATATTTTATATCTTACTTTAATAATAAAATAATATTATATAAGTTTACTTGTTTTCTAATTATTTAATTTTTTATTTAATTTTTTTAACAAGTTCAATCATTCAATAAGCTTTATTTTGAAATAGCTTCATATATTAGACTGTTTCGTAACATAAATATAAAAAATACTCTTAATTTTAACTATATTTTATTTTATAATAAAATTATTTATGCATATAAAAATTATTTAAAATATATTAAACAATATACAAATCACAATATATTAATTATTTTATAACTTTAAATCATATAAAACATAAGTAAAAATATGTCTAACCAAATCTTTTATATGGATTATAACATAAGTAAATTAATATCAAAAATAAATATTAAAATATATAAAAAAGCTAAATAATATTATATAAATCCTAAAATAAATATTCAAATTGAGTAAATAGTTAAATACATAATAAACGGGAAGATGCGTTTGTGGGTATTGTGAAAATTATGTGTAAAATATAAGTACAAAAAGAACTAAAAATAGACTCATTAATTGAACTGAAAAATCTACCTAAAAAAATTATTTGAGAGATTTTTTTTAGAAGCTTCAAATTTAATATTCTTAAAAAACTGTATTTTGATTACCAAAAAAGTCATATATATTAAAGAAGTGCTTTTTTTATTTTACAGCTAAATACTTATTTGAAAAAATATTTTTGTGATAAAAAAATACTTATTAATCTTCCAAAAATTCATCTAAGTAAGGACTGATTTGAATTTGATTAGTTGATTTTAAACTGAATAGGAATTAAACTCAACTTCAACTGCCATTTCCTAGCAACTAGGGTTTGTACTTATAGGCAGTAAAAAAAAAGGTTGATCACAAGGCAGAGGCAAGTGTCTGAAGCAAATGAGCAATAGAGGAAGAAACAGAGACCTGTTTAAAGCTGGCCTGTCCTATTTGCTTTAGGCCTCTATCTCTATCCTTGTTTCCTAATATTACCAAAACCTGCCTAATTATTTCTGGGTCTGCCTCCAAACACTGCCAAGATCCAATTTTGATACACTTTTCTACTACCCTTTTCAGTGTTTATTAAATGGATCACTTTTGTTCATTGGGATTGGATCAACTTCTGATTCAATTTTGGTTCAATCCCCTAGATTCAACGCTGACCGTTTGATCATACACCGGTTGGTTTCCAGAGACATGCCCTGATTCTGATTCATAGCATTTGTTCCTTGATTTGATTAGGCAAGGACAAGTTTGGACAGTTCACAGTTGTGGATGAACAAAGGTATATTAATAATATTCTAAATTTTAATAAGATTTTGAAAAAAAATATATTTTAATGATTTTTAATAGCACTTTAAATTTTAACGAAGTTAGGTTTTATCATAATTTTAATATTCAAATCATCAATTTTAATAAAATAATTTACGTGATACCAACAACAACAACACCTAATATAAATTTCGTAAATACATAAAATCTAAAAAAGTTTAATAATACGCGGTTTTATTTTTAATTAATAGAGGTATTGTTTCTAAAACTATTTTGATATCAAAGCTGAATAATAAAAAATAGTTGATAAAAATTTTAATAATTATTATTACATCAAATTAGCAATAAAATAATATTAAATAATATAGTAAAAATTAAATGATATAAAAATAAAATAAAATATATTTTAATATAAAATTCGTAACAACCCATCACTTAATATTTTCTTAATTATTCGTTAAATTATTTATTATTGTTTTTTCATTGGGAATTGGAGAGAAGGAACTTTGACGTGGCAAAGTTTGAGCGAAGAAGAAGATAAGGGAAAGGAAGAATCTCACTCAATGATTACATAACAGCCTTTTATATAATAAATACACAGCATAAAACAAAAACAAAAATAAAAATAAAAAATCAATACAGTATGACCGGAACAGAAAAATCTGGCAACAGATTCTCTTTAATTAATTTTTAATATATTTTATTAAATTATATATATATATATATATATATATATATTAATATTCAGATAAAATTAATTAACGCGGGTTAAAACAATATGACCCTTTTTGGCAATCGGCTGACTGAATTAACTGTTAGCTAATTCTATCAACTATTAATTGATAGTTGATTATATTGACTAACGAATAACATCAGCTGAATTAACCAGCGGATAACATTATCCGCTGTTTATTAAAGATGTTTGGTAAAATTAGTTATTTAAGATTAACTATTTATGTATAAAATGACCAATAAGAACCTAACTTAAAAAATTATAAGAACATGAATATTATTTCGTTGAATATTTTTATAAGAATTTAAATTTTAAATATTTAATCTTACCGAAATTAAGTTTATAACTCTAATAAAAACAAATGATATATAATAATAAACAATAACAATAATAATAATAATATTCATAAAAAAATTATTAATAATTAACAAGTCGATGATTTTTAGGTATTTGGAGAAGACGGCTTGAAGAGATTTTGGAAGATCTACACACGAATCATAATTTTCTCTTTTTAAAGTGAAAAACCTAAGGACTACTAGTTACTTAAGATCAGAAATGAGTTTGAGGGTATAATTGTCTTTGGGTAAGATTTTTATTAACTGATAGGTTGAAATGTTGTTCGGGGGAGCTTTTCAAAAAATAGCTTGTTAGGTTGAATCAGTCAACTCAACCAGCTTCTAACCAAATAAGCTAGTACCAAACACGCCCTAAACGATCTGTTCCTTTATCTGACGGACAAATCCCAATACCACATTTAAAAAAAAAGCCAAATGGGGTCTACAAGTAGTAGTACGGTCTCTGCATCACTGAGACAGGTCTGGCGGTGTCACGCCGGCAGTACATGCTGACGGCTGCCACCGGCGGAGAAGCCGCCTGTTTGCTTCCGCTTTTACCCTTTCCTTTAATTAAAAACAAGAACTTTTGTCGTGTGACTGGTCCGATTCTCCTTTTTAGAGATAGTCAAAAAGAGTTCTTTTTTCTTTTGAATAGTAAAAAAATAAAAAGGAGATTAATAAGATTTAACAATTAAAAGTAAATTGTAATATCAAAGGAACTGATAATTAGAATAAAGATACATATTTTAAAATTCATTTTAGTTATAATGGATTATAATATTATATTAAGATAAATATTAATTTTTGAAATATAAAATAATAATAAAATGTCAAATGTATATATAGCAATATTTTAAAAATCAAACTAAAAATTAAACTGATAAGATAAAAAATTTAAGGTTTAATTAATATTAAACCATTATTAAGCTGACTAAAGATTAAATAAAATTAAAGAATTTGAAATAAAACTAAAAGAGACTATCCTTATTCATAAAAAATTTAAAATTTAATCTAAAAAATATATTATTAAATAAAAATTAATTAATTTGTTTTAATTTATAAGAAATTATTAATTTATGAAAAGTTACGAATAAATTAATCCATTTTTAACAATAAAAATTATTAAAATAAATCAAACTAAAAAATAAAAACTGAATAAAAATTAAACTGCCTTAAATAACCTTAAATTAAATTATTTAATTTTTAATAAAAAAATTATTAAAGTAAAATAAATTAAAAAGTTATAAGTATAATAAATTATCAAAAGTGTTTTCAGACTTTATGTTTCCAAAGTCACTAATTATGAAGTTTGTTAAGAGGAATTAATGAAATATATATATATATATACTTATTTATTTTTATATTTCCAAAGTCACTAATTATGAAGTAGAGTATAGTGTTGATATGTGGACCCAATAGATTTGGTGAAGAAATAAAGAGGAGCATTCATTACACACATCATAGGACTCGTGATCGCTGTCTCTTCAAATATTCATATAATCTAACATCTATTCAGATTGATGCTTCTCTTTTTATTCTTATATAAATATAATATATATACATATATAATACATGTTTGTTCTTTGTCTTCTTTCTACTACAACTGTTGCTGTTTCGTCCCATTAATGGTGGTCTGGACTCAGGATCATAAGGTGACTGTGAAAAGTGGCATTACTGCTTCAGCCCACAAGCAAGGCCTAAAGGACACTTTTCTCTCAGTTTGAGATGGTTTCTATTCACTTCTGCAATAGCAGACCAAACAGACTTCCAAAGTCTCGGGAAGTCCATAAACAGTATCACAAGGAACATAAGTGATTTTGACCACTTTGATGCTGTTCAGAGATAAAATGTTACAACTACTTCAAAATGCAAGTCCAATATGGATTATTGCGTTAAGTTAAAACACTTACAATAACAGTTTCTTAAAGGGCCTGAAGTGTTAGGAATATTAAGCAAGAAGCAGAAGACAAAAATCCACTAGAAATTTGATTCCAGGGAAACAAACATATCGAACAGTATTCATCCACCTCATATTAAAAGGTACAGAGAGTAAGAATCACAAAGATGATAATCTTCATATTAGCTTAAGACGTGGGATCGGCATTGTGCCATCCTTTGGAACACGGCGGGATTGCCATAAATTCATCAAACTCCTTTACATGGATGTCACAACACTTCCACTGCATTTGGAAGGGAAATAGTTTAGAACAGGATAAATCGAAAAGGCAGACTAGAAAGGAAGTTGTCTGAAAGAAATAGATGTTGAACAGATGAACACACTCACCCCTCTCATCCGATCATGGAAAACAGCAGGTCCAGGATGATAACTACAGGCAGTTTCATTATTATCCTTCTCCTTAAAAATTTTACCACACCCTTTATTCTTACATGTTTGCGGCTCGTTTATATCAACAATTTTCTTTGCCGGAGCAGGAGATTTACTGATATCTGCCTTGTCTTTTGCTGGTGCAACTTCTTTGGGTTGAGAACCTACAAAAATGGTATGTTTCAGATTAGGAAGGAATATAACTTTTTCTGACTATCAGAAGATGTGGATTAGTAAAATATGCATCATTTGCAATACAGAAATTGATGCAAGTCCATAGAAAAAGAATGGATGAAAAACGATGCTAGGTAAGCAAATAGGAATCTAGGTGTTGATTGGTTATGAGAACCTATTTCCACATTTCAGCTTATTTAGTTTCAGTTCCAACTTTCAAGTGAAAGCTAATTACCAGTCACAACACATGCAGAAGCATAGTTTCCATCACTTTTTTCTTTTCTTGAGCTAGATTGGTGGAGGCTACCTACCCATATCAAACAAAGGGTAGAAGCAAAGGCTTACTTATTCTATGGGCAAACACTAAATAGTTGAGTAAACACTTATTTCACCCTTTAGGGAAGCAAAGGTTTGTAGACAGCCGTTACCAACTATAAAACCTTCCTCATTTTACTCAAACTATTATTTACAGTCACTGAAAATTCAGCAACATGACAGTAAATCAGGTCTTGCCACATTGCACACCTGCAAAAATTCATGATTACCAGATCTCCACATGACAAAACCAGTGAAAATTACTTGATTGCATCTCAATAGAGAAAAGGGGAAATTTTAATTTCTTGGGTGTGTGTTGAACTTCTACATCCTGATCAAGAATTTGCCAAATTTAGTTCCCTTGACTAAATGAATTGTTTAATAGCAATACTTATGAAAATACAGAGAGGCTGCTGAATTAGATTACTAAGTGCAAAAAGGCATGGAGAAAATTATCAACCTCAAATGTGTCAGAACAGCTGAACCTTTTCCTTTCTGCTTACCATGATCAGAGCAAAAGAAACCCTGCTTGCACCTAGGGCAAGTTTCTTTAGATGATGAGCTGGTTGTGGAAGCTACAATGGGCGAAGCAACTGGATTCTTCGGCATTGCAGAAACCTTTGCTAACACTGGCTTCTCAGTTGTATGTTTACCCGTCTTGCACCTTTTATCACAGAAGAAACAGATGAGAGAAATATGACTATACCAGTTTAAGAAATCCTTTTACGCCTTAACATGTTAAGTGATTGACTTGCAAGAATCTCACATCCTTATACATATTCTAAAACATAACTTATGTTGAGATTCAAGGTCAATTCACCATCCAAAACTTTTACCACTAACCACAGTACAAGAGATTCAAGAACAAAAGATAAAGTCTTACGCATACCCTGGAATTTCTAAAAATAAGGTAAAATCATGACTTCTCTTTTTGCAACAACTCCATTCTTTCATCCCATCATGAAATATAGGCTGCAGAATAGCATTGAATCAAAGTCGCGTGTCAACAGTGACATAAACAAAAAAGTTGATAGTACAAAGAACCAACATAAATAACCAAAAAATAATCCTTACCCCCTGATAATTTATATATGGATAGGTGGTGTAGTCCAGCCCAAGCATGCAAGAAGAACAAGTTAGCATCAACATAGAAACTTCCAAAAAATAAATATCAAGAAAATAAATAGAATCTACACTTTGACGAGTTACCCTAAAATTCTTTATCTCACACCAAACATGCAAATTAAGACCAGAAGGGCACGTCGTCTATCCAGGACAATCTGTTTGCATTTTCCTATTTCCAAATAAGTATGAAAAAAGATTTTGTTCTCTTGTTAAAATCATGTTAAGCATAGGTAAATCATGGCCTTTCTCCTCTCTAATTGTCCACAAACAAAGTGCAAGGCTAAAGTATAGAAGAATGACGCCCAAATAAACACCAAAGGAAACTCCATCACCAAAATCATCTTCGGCTATTTAGAAGTCAACAAGATGCCCATTCTTTACAGGCATACCTGAATAGTTTTTCCATCCATTACTAAGAACAATCATCAAAGATGAAAGTTTTTCAAGAAACCAATACAAGTTAAAGCCTTGGAACACTAAAAAAACAAAAGCTCTATTTTTAAAAGAGAACAATGTTATTGAACAAGAGGGCCACAACTAAAAGCAATCATCTCCCATTGCTCTATACAAAAGCACTAGTTTGGGCACAAGTTTAGCACTAATAAAACAAGAAAAGCACAAATTTGGGCACTTGGGCACAAGTTTAGCACTAATAATGAAAGAATCTTGGCACAAAAAATGGCCAAGCACCATTAAAGAGATGGTGGAAGAGCCGTACGGAATCATGGTACTGACAAGAACCTTCGGGATTGTCGTCCTCGGTGAAGGTTGCGTTGCAGCCGATTCGCTGACACCGAAGCTTCACAATCTCCGCCATTCTCAGGCTGCTCGTTCTGTTTCTATTCCAAAGAGTACAAATCTTTCTCTCTCCCTATCCCCCTCTTTAGCTCTAAAAAGTAAAAAGGTGATTGGTTGATGGTTCAGGAAGGTTAAATGAATATGGAATAAATAACTATTAAGTAACATTCTCTTTATCTTTTTTTCTGATCTTTTTATAATTAAATATAATTAATTAATTAAAATAATATTATTTAATTATTTAATTATTCTTTTTTAGCAATTAAATATAACTTATTAAAATATATTAAAATTTACCGTAAAACAAAAATTTTATAAACTTAAATATAATTAATTAAAATTTATCGTAAAACAATAATTTTATAAATTTTTATTTCTTAATTTTTTAACAAATGAACCACTATCAACAGTATCAGTAATCATTCTTTTGTTTGTCATCAGATATAATTATGATGATTATATTCATTCTCATTCTTTGTTATATTCATTTCTATTCTTATTGTTGGACCCCGATTCCAGAGCCCAACGGACTGACACATAAACCTTGACCATATACTTAACTTTGACCACTTTTGGTCCGAATGCTATGACTCTTAACCTAGAAGTTAAATTGAGTTCGTTTTATTACCATAAGAAAGAAAATATATAATACTATAGCTCTCATGAAAGTCCCAAAACCAGACTTTTCTCTTATAAAAACCCAAAATGAACAGTAACTCCCACGCATGTCCGTTAGATATTAATGACAATTGAAATTGGTTTTGGAAGAATGTATGAGTTATGATTTAGTAAAGTATGATTAGTAAATTATGAAATGGAGTTGATTTGATAAAATTGCACCTAGTGACATACGCTCAAGTGCAGGCTTCTGTAGATGATGTTGGGCTTCGGTAACAGGGTCCAACACTTATTATCATTACTCAATTTCAACTGAGCGCTCCTAATACAGCCTCTCTCATTTCTTTTTTTTTTAAGAAAGAGAAAAAATTAATAGTTAAAGTAAAAAGAAAGATTCTTCGTAGTTAGAGGTATGAATGACGAATTTCTAGTTTAGAAATTGATTTTTTGAAAGAAAAAGAGTAACAAATGTACGATCTTATTTGGTTTAATATATTTTGAAAATTTAATTGAATAATTATTTTAATCACTTAATTTTATTAATATTTTTATTATAATAATTACAAAAATAATAAAACTATGACTTTCTTAGTATTTCTAATGTTATAAAATCGGTTAATTACAAAAAAATCTCAAATTTTGCTCAATTTTGTAATTATAGTCAGAACTTTAAAAAGTGATAATTAAATGTTCAAATTGTCAAAATTTTTCAATTTTAGTCAGATGTTAGTGTTTCAGTTAAGTTTTTTGACGTGGCTTGTGTCCGAGGCCCCGTAAGTACGGGTCACGCAAGTAAATAGGGAAGTAAGAGTATCGATCCATATGGAGTTACTGAACAATTACTAGGTTAAAATCATTCAATTATTTTGGCTGATCACTTAAATGTTGATTATTGAGGAATTAATTAATGAACGAATTGCTAAAACTAATCATAAAGCAAACAGAATAATCGCACAGCTTATGTAGTATGAGTTTGTAATGAATAAATCAGATATGTAAAAGGCAGGTTTCAAATATGATTTCGTGAGCGACTTCTAATTATTCTCTTCTGGTTTATTCAATAATCTTGATCCCTAGACTTTGAAGGAAACTAAATCTAAATTATCTATGATTCTCTATCGAGATGTCAAAGAAGTATTGTAGTTAAAATCAATTCCGACTATTGTGGCTCATGAAATTAACTAAAACCCATTAAGATTTTTATCTAGTTGGTAATTCCTCTCACAGATTTTTGCCTATGTCTAGGTCTAAACCTACAAGTTCTTAATTTTGGTTTTTCACTACCGGTTTTCACCTTTCATTTCTTCAACCGATAATTTCGACACAAATTTTGTGAGGCCTAACACATAACAAGCACAATAATACTCAAAACAAGAATTAATAGCCATGAATCAATTTTATTGAATAAAATCCAGAATCAAATCATGTAGAAATTCGAAAACTACATCCCATCTTTGAAACCTAATAAGAAATCTACTCACTCATGTTCATGTTCAACAAAATAAATATCAAAACAAGGAAAATAAACATTAGAGGAGTAAGGAATGAAGAACTCGGGAGAGTCTTGGACATAAACGTCAAAAACCCAGGTCTGGAATGGGTCTCTTTCTTTCCTGCGTGCTTTCTTTTATCCAATCTGCGTCTTTTCTTCTTGTTCTGCCCCCGTATGTGAGATAGGTCTCCTTCGCGTGCGTCCAGTTCCTTTGTCGTGTGTGAGATAGCCGCCTGCGTCTCTATTTCGTTTTGTCTTCGTACGTCAAGTCTCTCCTTTGCAGCTGCGTCCTTCAAGTGCGTCAAAGTCTTGGAGCGCAGCGTGCCTTTCAGCCCTGTTGCCGTGTCTCCCACTTTGCGTCTAGTCCTGCTTAGTTGCGGCGTGTAGGTTTTTTTGTGTGTCCGATTAGAGCTGCCAATTAAAACCCCTCAACGTTAAAATGTTTTCTGTCTTCCTCTCCGCTGCTGTTTTGGACAATTCCTATCTACTGCGTTTTGTTCTCTCATCTGCTGCCGCTTTGTCTCTTGTTTTTAATCCACCTGCACTATGCGTTTTCTCCATACTTGCTTCCACCTTTAATTTCATGTTAGGACATCCAAAATTATTCAATTTCCATGGACGTGCTGTGAGCAAATTCTTGGGTCTAATTTGAAGCCAAACTTATGCTTTCCACGAAAAAACAAGAAAAATAAAATAATTAACAAACTCAATGAAAATAAATAAGTTAACTTTAAAATGTTACTAAAATGAATGAATGAATATGCAAAATGAATGCAAATATGACCTAAATACCTATATGAATTGGACTAAACAAATGCCCCTAAACTTGAACTTTTGCTTGTCCCCAAGCAAAATAAAGATTTAGAAAACATTTTCAAAGCTGCTCATCCAAGGAATCATAAAAACTGTAAATCCAAGCTCTCAAATTCACTTTTAGCCTTTCCATTCAAACCGTTCTCACGTTCATGGCACAAGAAACTAAGAAATTACTCAAGCCGATATTCCTTTAACCTTTGATCAATTATGGAAAACCCTCATATTGCAAGAAGCAAAGAAAACTAAAATAGGTTCCACAACAACTTATAACCCAAATATCTCATACATAATGATGATATAATTAACCAATCCCATAAGCAAGACATCCTAACCTATCTCCACTAATGTAGCACTTATTATTAAATGATCAATAGGTCTTACTAGGTTGTAATGAGGCTATTAGGTGTGTAATGTGGATTTGAAACAAAGAAAGGGAAAATAAAGGCTCAAAAAATTTGAGGAATGATTGTTTAAAACATGCAAATGTAGGAAACATGTATAAATTCAATGTATTTTTTTCTCCTTTTCTCTTTTTTCTTTTTTTCTTTTTTTCTTTTTTTTTTATTTTTTCTTTTTTTATATCAAAATTATACACATTCCAAAACATCACAAACCTTAAACAATCAAACCACATAAAAAGTAGGAAATTAAGGTCCTAGGCTCGGTTTAATTAGGGTGCCAAGAATAATGTGTAAAGCTCAAAAGGGGTTCCAAAGGAAATAAAGATGAGTAAGCTAAAAGTCATTTAGGCTAGATAACAAATAATGGTGCCTAAATCATTTCCTTCTTTAATAAATGCTAAGATTTCGCCTCGATAGGATTAGAAAACTTGTTCTAGGATTGGTGAGATATCAACAAGTTACAAATTGCCAAGAAATTTCCTTTTATGTTCTCTAAACGTCTAACAAGAATTAGGAAGATCTCCAATTAAAAGAATATAAACAAAAGCAAATTCTTAATATTCTTGCACCAATCAGGAACTTTCCAATCCACAACCCAATCTAAAAGTGGATTCAATTGCTCTTCAAAGCAATTCCTATTCATCCATGGATAAGGCAGTAAATTTTTTTTTGAATTTTTTTAATATATACCATGAATGAATAAATAAATACCAATGCATGTAAAAGAATTGCAAAAGAAGAACAAAACAAAAATTTTAGTCACCCCCCTAAACTCAAAGTTAACAGTGTCCTCAATGTTAAATAAGCCAAACAATTCTCATCAATAAAATTTCACACAATGCACAATTTAAATCAAACACCAAATTCAACCAAACCACACTCATTCATCAATTAAACATTATTGTAGAATAATAAAAGGAAGTTTAATGAGAACTTCCCTGGACTGTGACAGTGAGTGCGTTTCCAACCAAATTGTTGGACCCCGACCCTTTTTGTGAAAATTTGATTTATTAAGTGAGATTAAATGAGAAATTAGGTAATGTCAATTTGAGCAATTGCAAGGATGTTTTGGGGATAATACCGAAGAGTATGTGAAAGTTAGAATTATTAAATGAGAAAATTGGTGTTGTTTAATGTGGTATTTGGGTAATATTACAATGATATTTGGGGGTTAAAGCATGAAATGGGTTTTTGTGAATGTATGTAT
>JAOQMQ010000007.1:21001217-21013932 GCA_027563845.1 Erythroxylum subrotundum
CAATCAGAGAGAACCATCCAGACACTCGAAGACATGTTAAGAATGTGTGTCTTGGACTTTGGTGGAGATTGGGAACGTCATTTGCCCTTAATAGAATTCGCTTACAACAATAGCTACCATTCCACCATTGGAATGGCACCTTACGAGGCATTGTATGGAAGAAAGTGCAGATCTCCTCTATGTTGGACAGAAGTAGGAGAAAGACAGTTAGAAGGACCAGATCTAATTCAAGAAACTTCTGCAAAAGTTCCTCTAATACAGGAAAAATTAAGAATGGCCTTCAGTAGACAAAAGAGTTATGCAGATTCTAAGAGAAGGGACATGCAGTATGAACCAGGTGATCAAGTTTTCTTAAAAGTCTCTCCTATGAAAGGTGTAGTCAGATTTGGAAAGAGAGGGAAGCTGAATCCTAGATATATTGGACCATTCAAGATCCTTGAAAGGGTCGAAAATGTGTCATATCGGTTGGCTTTGCCTCCTCATCTTAGCTACGTGCATCCAATTTTCCATATATCAATGTTAAGAAAGTATATTCCATATCCTTCTCATATCTTGCAAACCCCAGAAGTGAATATAGCAGAGAATCTTTCTTATGAAGAAACTCCAGTTGCCATTACAGACAGACAAATTAGAAAATTGCGAAATAAAGAGATTCCAATGATCAAAGTCCAATGGCAGAATCAAAGAATTGAGGAATGTACATGGAAAATAGAAGAATCAATGAGAACCAGATATCCACAGTTGTTCCCCCAATGAGGTAAATCTCCAAATTCGTGGGCGAATTTTTAATAAGGGGGGAGAATGTAATACCCAGTATCTAGTTTACCCGGTACACTGAAATAAATTGATATTTGAGACTGATGTCATTAAAACCAGAGCAGTGAATAATAATTTTAGTGACATCAAATTAATGATGTATGATATTTTTCGGTGTTCACAAAAAATTGTTCAGGCAGATGTTTAAAAACAGTGCAAGGATGACATTTTTGTAAATAAGTGAACTTGAGGCTTATATAAGAAGCCAACTTCACATAAGAACAAAACATTGTCTTCTTCCTCTCCCTCGCCACCGAAAACCTCCATGGAAGTGGCTCTCAAGCTTACAAAAAGGGAAGGAGATTCAAGCCATTTGGGTGGTATAAAAAGGTAAACCTCCATTCCAATGCTTAGATTTTCTCTTCTTTGTGAAACCCACTTGATGGAAGGTGATGGGTTTGATGTTTTGGTTGATGGGTTTATGTTCTTTTATGTCTAATGACTCTCTAACATGAAGAAATTTCGTTTTTATGGTAATTTGGGGGGTTAAATCAAAACTTAGGGTTTTGAAGGTACCGTAAGCAAATTCTTGGGTCTAATTTGAAGCCAAACTTATGCTTTCTACGAAAAAACAAAAAAATAAAATAAATAACAAACTCAATGAAAATAAATAAATTAACTTAAAAATGTTACTAAAATGAATATGCAAAATGAATGCAAATATGACCTAAATACCTATATGAATTGGACTAAACAGCTTGCTACGTTTTTTAAAAACCTAACTAACAGTACACGTCAACTAAAATTAACACAACTAATGAAGATTGATAAAACGACGGCATTTAATCACATGATTAAAACGATGTCGTTGTTAAAAAATGACGCAGTTTAATCTCCAAATTAGTTTATGCAACCTTAACGCCTTCAACCTTAATTTTTAGTTTGTGCCCTTTATTCGATAGAACAAAAACGAAGGTTGAGAGCGTCAGGACTTCGTAAACTAATTTCGAGATTAAACTGCGTCATTTTTAAATGACGTATTTTGTTTTTTGAAATTGAATATATTTAATGGGATAGTTCTACGTCACAGTTTAGAGTCTCTACTAAGAAATCTGACGGCATGTCCCAACTATGTCGTGTAGGATATCTAGTAGTTGTTTTAGCTAACAGCTTGCAAGTTTACCGCTTGCTTTGAAGCTTGTTCATAATCTGCAATATTTTTAGTTATATGATTAAACTTCGTTTTATTGATCTTTATTAATTATGTTAATTTGGCTAACAGATATTATTAATTAGGATTTTTGAAATACATGACAAGTCGCGCTGATAAAGTTAACGGAGACACTAACGTTAGGCTATAATTGATAAAAATTAGAAAGTTTAAAATTTGAATTCAAATTATAATTATAAAATTGAGGAAAGTTTGAATATTTTTTTTTGTAATTAACCCTATAAAATAATAAGATTAAATTTAAGAATATGTAAAATTTTAAAAGAAAATTTTATTCTTATTAACACAAAAAGATATCCCCTATGCCACTTCAAGAGATAGGCTGCAACTAGAGACTACAACAAATGGGTCAGGCTCGGGATCCGTTTATTCTTTTGATAAACTGATGTCATTTTGGTTAGAATTGTTTCGGGCCAGCCCTTTTGAGCCCAAATCTGGTCTAGCTCAGGTTTTGGACTTTGACTTTGGGCCAACAGTAGCTGCAACTGGTAATGCTTTACTACACAAGTTCAGAAGTCAAACTTTTAACCGTGACCAACAGTAATGAATCATGCTGAAGAAAGTCCTGCAAATGGTGTTTTGTACATTTAGTAGAAATGTAAAGATCAGTCTCTTTCTAAAGAGGCTCAAAAAGCTTCCTTAAACCTGGGATTGCCTTGTACAACTTCCCTTTCTGGTAAAACATCATGGTATTTGACATAATTCCATAACGATCGAGCCAAAAACTTATGTACAACCTTCAATGAATAACCAAAAAATTATACACGTAGATCAGAAGTGCCGCGCCGATGCAACAGATCATCCTAAGTGTCATTAGAATCGAATTGACAACGTTACGAAACCTTATATTCACAAATCACTGCATTCTTTACCTGTACTTGCTGATAGGTAACATAACTGTTGATTGTGCGAATATCACAATAATCTGTTATGCACTTCGATCATGGAAACTTTTTCCTGCAATGTAATGAAATGAGACAGCTATTTCTCTGAGATGTTCCACGACATTAAGAATCTGGAAGTTTTTGCCTTAACCAAAAAATCTTGCAACCGAATGGTAAGAAGGAGAACGCGAGAGAGAGAGAGAGAGAGAAGTGAACCTCATTTTGTGTGCTGCTTTCTGATGGAAACCATTGCAGAAGAACTCCCAAATTCATGACACTAGGTATCAGCTTGAATAGAAGAGGAGTTGTTACCTGAAATTAGTGATGCAGAGAGCTAAACAAATGCCTTTTCCAGAAAAACTAGTATTCCACATTGCATTCTGTAAGGTACGAACCAGACTTAAAGCCGTTGTTCCGAGAAGAAGAAGATACATCTTTCCCTGCATTAACCATGAACAAAATTTTGAAGACAATAGAGAGGTGACGTGATAGAATATATATGGACACCTGCCATCTGAATATTGTAATTAAGAGTTCAATATCTCAGCCTAACATCCTCATATACTTAAAGCCATAATAATCCCACATGTTGATTGGTGACTCCCTCGTAAAACCGGTTTACATTTTGATTTATATCATCAGTAGCCATTCAAAGTTATACTCATGGCCATGCACGGATGCTGCAAGAGAGAGAGAGAGAGAATATGTATGCATGAATCTGTGGAAACATGTACATGTGGAAAGAGACTAAACAGAGAAGCAGGGAGCGACAGGAACTACCTGAACCAAATGAAGATTTGAGGCACGACTTAGCAGGACAAAAGCAAATTCTCCGATTTGAGCAAGTAGCACCCCAGCCTAGAGCATAATTCAGGAAATTGTTGTTTTCAAACTACAATTTGTCAAAAGGATATAATTTATCCTGATTTCTTCGATATACTTAGCAAGGCCTACTCACATGGAATGATGTCCTAATGTTATACCCAAAAGCTTTGATAACCACAGCAGCAACAGCTGTCTTCACAACTACAACGAGAATCACAGATGCCAACAATATATCGACATGGTTCCATAGAAAATGAACATGTATGAGCATTCCAATACTAGAAAGGAAGAGAGCTGCAAACAGGTTACGTATTGGTTCCACCTACAAAGTAGAATAACATTGAATAAAATAACATATTAGTTATAATTTTTCTAAGCATGAAAGCAAGATCGTACAAAATTTCACCACTAGGGCCAATGGTAAAAATTCCAAATTTTTTGGTTAAAAAGGATGTTATCATTGTATTACTTGATTGAATTGATCGGATGATTTCCCAGTTGGGACTGGATACCAAGCATGCACTAAATGATTAAAACCCTACCCTGTACTTGTATGTAGAGGGTTATAGCATTTATGTTACTTGAGCGTACATAAAGAAAATGATCAATGAATGCATAAGAAAGACCAAATTTCAAGAGATGTACATAGAGACTTATAACGATAGCAAAGACAGAAACAAGACAACTACGTTCATGCAACAGTATGTTGACATAAATGGGAAAAATAAGAACGCCTTCATATGCTCATAAGAGTACCTGGTCTAAAGTATGCTGTGCTAAGTCAGTGGTGGATATCATAACCCCAGCCACAAATGAACCCAATTCAAGACTCAGGCCCAGCTTGTCACTGCACTGAATCATTTGAAGGAAAGACAAACTATAAACATGATGGATATGAGATACTTCAAGAAATAGGGATTCAGCTGGAATTCAGTTGGATTTCCTAACCACAACTTCATTCAATAATTGAGGGTAACCCACTTCATCACAAAATATTTCCTTCTTATATTAGAGTATTACTCAAGTATTAAAACATATTACTCAAGGCCACAAACTGGCAATATGATAAATCATTAAATATAAGTTGCGAATTTTGTATGCTATATCTTAGTCATCATAATTTAAGAAAGTCACATCATTCTTTGTTTTCTAATAACTGATTAATAAAGAAGCTTAAACTAGTACTACTACAATTAAAAAATCAAGTCACAAACAATAAATTGGCTTTTTATAAGAAACACAATTCTATTCCATTTATCATCTCTCTTTCAAACACAAGAAATGCCTTCAAGCAACCAAATTCTCTGGTTTTAGGAAAACAGTTCCTGTAAAGAAAGCATTCGCAAAATGTAATGCTATTGGTCTAATGAGAATGGTAACAAGGACATGCAACGGCTGAGATAAGGCGATATATGCCCATAAAAGGTACTAGACACTGTGAACCTTTGTTATAGAAGCTAAAAGGTTCAGGAAATGCAGCATGTATCCAATATAGCCTTTCAAACAATAAAGGAACTAAGAACTTCTTAACAATTCAGGAAGAGGTAAAATCTTCAAGTCAGTAAGTTGCAATGTTTTAGGCACAGAAAATATTTGTTTTTTCATATGAGAGGGAAAGGTAAACACATTTTCTACTTACCCAAGCAGATAACAAACAGAAGGCAACAGCGGCTAGCTGGTAGAGTTCATTAGTCTGATTCACAACATAGAAAAAGAATTGTGAACTTACAAAAGAAATCCTAGTCAGCACCAAGACAAAACCAAACATAAACATGAAAAAGCAAGATGTTGGTGAAATTCCAGAGATGTGGTCAAACTTACTTGAGATGATATCTGCATCATTAACTTAAGGAAGCGAGGAACAAATGACCAAGACAAAAAGGATGCAGCAGTGAGATAAGTGGATAGCACCAATAACCTGATGTTAAATAAATCATAGGAGCAAGCTTCAGTAAACATCTTTAAGGGTCAACCTATATAGGACCAAACAGAACAACAATAGGAAAACAAAGTTCCAAAAGGAAAGAAAGCATGTAAACTTTACAGTTGCCAAAAATGAGGGAAGCAAAAGATTGGAAAGAAGAAGATGCAGAAATGAACTTACGACTTCCCCATCGAGACCATTCCTTGTAATAAGCCACTGTTTCCACCCAAAACAGGAAGCAAGGCAAATAGTAAACCAACAGCACAATCCTGAACCAATTCCAGTAATGGGATGAATGGTGTGTAATAAGATAAGCAAGGTTTCACCTCACCATTTAATAAGTATGTCAGTATAAATAACATAAACAGTAAACACATAGAACCTGAAAAATAAGGGTCCCAATTGTAACTTGACCATGAAGAGCATTATTGCTATTCTTTTCTACTAAAAATTTCACCACCT
This sequence comes from Erythroxylum subrotundum, assembly GCA_027563845.1. Lineage (NCBI taxonomy): Eukaryota > Viridiplantae > Streptophyta > Magnoliopsida > Malpighiales > Erythroxylaceae > Erythroxylum > Erythroxylum subrotundum. The sequence continues at coordinate 21,007,300 of JAOQMQ010000007.1, forward strand.
GGCACGTGAAACAATGAAGACAAATCATTACAGTACTGTCAGGAGCAATGAGAAGCACAAGAGGAGGTTTTATTGTCAGAACTAGGAAAGAAAAATACCACTGCTGTTGATGACATTGACAAGAAGGCACCCACAAATACACCCTCAGACAAACTTGCTCCACATACCTGCAAAGTATCGGTATCCACACTAAGCATCCATTTGGAAGAAAACGTTTACGCCTATAGCAGAATGAAGTTAGACATATCTAAGAACCACACCACAGCAGTTATGCCACAAAAGCACATATATATTGCGATTTGAAGCAGTCCTCCAACTACAGCAACAGGACCCACAACTTTCAACTGCATTAATGATGAGTTAAAATTGATTTTAGAAACTTGAAAGCAAAAGTTTTTCCATAAACTGCCTAACTTGTAGAAAAAGATGGTCTAAGACAATAGTATACACCATTATTTCGCAAATCATGTATACAACACCTTTGTCAGAGAGAATTCCAAGCCTAAAGCAAAGAGAAGAAAGACAACACCAAATTGTGCAACAGTTTCAACCTGTGATGAAACACAAAGTCTTATGTCACAATTGAACAACTTAAAAGAATATATCTCATTGATTCACCACAGACACAACCATATTTGTATCATTTTTGGCCTCATAAACATTAACATAATTCTTCAATGAACTGCCCAGAATATTAACACTGTAACTTGAAATGGCATACCTGAACCATCTCGCTAATGAATTTCAGACCTCCAGGTCCAATAAGTGAACCAGCAAGAAGATAGCCCACTATAGCCTGCCATATTTTTATCTTTCAGAAAAATAACCTCATGGAAATTCAACCTACAGACTGTGCAATCTTGCCGAACATCAATCTCAAGATGCATAAAACATTCATCAGATGCAAGCAATTGAAGATTACTGGAAATAGTATATGGTGTTGCTCACCGGTTGTCCTAAACAAGAAAAGACAATTCCACCAATGGCAGCAGAAACTATGACTACAACTAGATCTGAAATCAATCTGCAGGAAATAAACCAACATATCAAATGTATCAAATAACCAGAAAACCAAATTTTACAGCTTCTATCACAACAAATATGCCAGGCCCACAAACTAAACCTCAGATCCACTTGAAGTACCGGGAACTTGGATTTCTTGTTTGACATGACGAACACATTGTCCTAAAATTGGTTAGATGTTCATATCAGAAATAATGAAACTTGAAACCTTAATATAGTTGAATTTGTAATCCTTCCTAAGAGGTTTCCGTAAGAAATTTTGTCAAACCTTTTTGTCAATTAAGGTTGTCATGTCTTCAGAGTCATCATTTTCCAATGAAAACACATCTTGAATCTGGAAAGGTCTTGTTCCACTGGAAAAAGGAAGAAGAGAAAACAATCACATCACTAAATTCTGTCATTTCCCATCATAGTATAAAGGTATATCTTTAATTTGTAGCCAACAATTACACTACAATAAATCTTATAGATCCCATACTTTCCAACTTGAGTATCATTCTTCTTGGGCTTTTCATGGGTGATTTTAGCCACAGTCTCCAGCACAGCCTGTAAAAACATAAGAATGGCTCATTAAGAAGTGAGCAAGAATTACAAGAGACAAATAAACAAAACATGAAAATAATCGACAACATCGCTAGGTTGAACCAATTCAAGTCCAATGGTAACAGGCTTAATCAGAGTCAAATTCAATCTAACTTCTCAAGCCAAAATTAGTGACATCCTGTGCCAAAAAATTCAAATTTCAGTTGTAATTCCTGAAAAAGAAATTTGCATCCCTCAACCATTAACTATTTGACAAACATAAGCTAGATAAGAAGTCAAAATCGTTAACATTCTCCTTCTCTTTATGCATTAAAGTGTAGTAGCATACTACATTAAGGTTATGAACCAGAGAGCGCGTTACACAAAGGAAACTATTCATCAGAATTAAAAGGCCAGTCCTAAACTACAAAATGAGAAGCACATAGTTTAAAGTTAAAAATAAATAAAAGAACAAATTTTGACTTTGCACTCTGCCTTGCAGTTGCAAAAACAATTCAGAGAATGCAAGCAATGCATGAGTAGAACAGGATTTAAGAAAGAGAAGATATACTTGTTGATCTGCTACAGTGCTGTTAAAGTTGCTTCCATCAGAACCTAATCAAAAATACAAACAAAAAGTTAAAATTAAAGAAGCCTATTCGATCAATTAAGCAACAAAACAGCCTTGAAAGGAATGAAACATCGGTGGTCTTCACAACCAAAACAGAGACTTCCATTAAACCCAAGGTATAGTAGACCAAGTCCTAAAACTTGTTAAAAGCTTCCACATTTCGACAATTTGAGTAAAATCCACGTACCTTGTGCATACCCTTGCTAAGCCTAAACAGACTTTAAGCTACATTTTATTATTATCAAAGCTCAATTATAAGCATAAAACAATAAAGCGGCAGATTTTGCACCTTCAGATTGATCGTTGTCGGAGAACTCTTTCTCGAGAACCCGATCGAACATGTTGGCAATGCTTCCTTCTCCATCTCCAGCCGTCGAGGAATTCAACAAATTCCCGTAAAACCTCTCACGCATTTCCTGATCAGATCTCGCACACCCACCGTCCCGCACGTGAACCGCAAGTATCATCAACATGCAACACCACAATCTAAAAGCTCCTCCTCGCTTCTTCATCCCCATCAAATCAACCCTTACAATATCTCTTCCCTCTCTCTCCACTACACTTCCATAATTCAAAAGGATGAGAAAAAAGAAAAGTTGGTTATGGTGGAGATCGATTCGAATGTGGTAAACGGATTGAATAGTATTTTGCTTTTCGGTAACGAAAAAAGAAAAATAAAAAATGCTGATTTAATTAAAAGATTGACTAAAAATAATTTATTAAATTATGTTATTAATTAAAATAATATTATTTTATTAAATTTTAATAAAATGATAAGTTTTAGCCTTTAGTATTAACATTATCAATTAATTATTTATCTTACTAAAAATGTCTTTGTAATAAAGGTTTGAATTACAAAATGATTTAAAATAGAATTAGTATTATAGAAAATTTAAAGGGTTAAGTAAAAAAATCTCAAATTTTATTTAATTATACAATTATAACCCAATTTTAAAAAAGTAACAATTAAATACTTAAACTTTCAATTTTTTTCATTTCCAACCCGTCGTTACTATTTTCATTAATATTGTTGACGTGACTTGTCATATAAGACAGAAATTATAAATATTTTTATATATTAGACTTAATTAAGTTTAACTAAACTAAATCATTTTGATATTGAAATCTCTGAATCAAATTCTGTCATGTCGGTGTAAGACGACAACAATACTTTATCATACAAATGCAAGATGAAAATGACATAATTTTTAATAATTTGAATGAAATTTCAATGTCACCCTAAGTTCTCTTTTTTTTTTCTGTGAGATAATGAATTGATTTAGGCTTTTCAATTTTAATAATTTAGGCAGTAAATTTGATTTAAAATTTTTAATTCCAAAATGAAAGCAACTTAATTAAATTTAATTAATTAAACTTAATTAAATATGGCGAGCATAAATATTTAAAATAAGTTGTGAATTTTGTAAATTGGCGGTCAATTTCCGTCTCTAAAACATGCAAAAAAAAACATTTAAAGTCTTGATTGTCAGCCGGCATAGTTGACCGTTAAATATTGACCCCACTCACAAGGAGCGTGGCCTCCACATCCACACGCAATCTCACGGAGTCGGCTGTGACTCTTGACCTCACACCTCACCGGCTAATCTCTGTTCACGGGTTAGTGATTAGAGATTGAGATTTAGGCAGAATAGAGGAGAGAACAGAACAGAAGAGAGCACGGTAATCCTTTATCTATGGCGATGATAAGTGGGTGTACTTTTGGCGTTGTTTCATGCTACAGCAGGTCGAGAGTTGAAGTACTCAACAGGCCAAGTGGAGTAGCTGCCGTGAGGCCGAGGAGAGCGGTGGCGGTAAGAGCAGAAGCGGCGCAGATAAACCCAGAAGTCAGGAAGAATGAAGAGAAGGTGGTTGACTCTGTACTTGTAGCCGACCTCTCTAAGCCCCTCACTGCCTATTGCAGGTTTGGTTTTAACTTGAAACTTTCTAGTTTCGATCCTCAGAAATTTCCAGTTATTCACTTGAATTTTTGTAGAAATTGTAAATTTTGATGGGGTGTATTACTTGGTATTTGAAGATGTTGGAGGTCAGGGACTTTCCCTTTATGCGATGGAAGCCATGTGAAGCACAATAAAGCTACTGGGGACAATGTTGGGCCATTGTTGTTGAAGAAGCCGAAAGAGTGAGCTGTATGTGTTATTTTGCCCGAGGAATCAGAATTTACTGTGATGAATAATGTTATTGGATATCTGTTATCTGTTATTACCTGTTCCAGGTTGAAATTTGTTTTTCATTCCTACAACATTGGAACTGTTAGAAATAATCTAAATAAAACACAATTACGGAGATCATCTTAAACAGGATCAATTACATATGCGTACAAAACAAAAAATTACATTATTGGATTGTTGTTGTAGTTCACCAGTTAAAGGCAACTTTTTTACAGATTTTCTAATACAGAGGTGTAAAAAGATAACAATAATCTTTTTGATCTTTGGTTTTAAATTCAAAAAATCTTAACTAACTTGGGTAGTTATCTAAAGTATAATGACCATGATACTCCTTACGAGTGTATGTGATTCATTATCTCCCAATCACAAATGATGAGTTTTAATTTAATAAAAAAAATTCTGCAGTGCTTATATTTTTTCAATAATCGGTGTGACCAACATATAACGAGAGTATATTGCCATATATCTGTTAGGAGTATAAGATATCTCGATTAACAAATTGATCATGGAACTTATGTGTCTTTAAGTAGATATTATATGCTATACCCTAGGTTATATCTCGTATTTGCACCTTTCTTTGATCTCATTTAGTTTCTTGTGCCATGATTATATTTAAGTTCTCTGTTAAAAAGACGATGGCTATCTATAAATACTTTTCATACGAGTCAATAATTTAAATTAAATGACCTTCTTCTGTTCTCAATTCTCTTTTGAATTAAATTTAATTTGCTTTCTTAGAATTATTCCATAGGATCGCATCTTTCATGATCTTTTGACAATAACCTAAAGTAGTAAATCTTAAATTTAATTCTCAAGAATAAAACAAGAGTCATAAGGGTATATGACGAGGTTTTTCTCAACCTCAAGGGTCTCACACAATGTAAGATGAGATCTGGAGACTTACATTAATCCCTTTTGTGGTCAGTTGTGCACATATGGTACGAGTCATGTGCTACGGTATTTATCCACTTCGTTTAACTTGAACATCTTTCATTCAAGAAATACCATACAAATGATAGATCAAACATACTCAATGTTTAACTTGAGTTCACTTATCTACTCAAAAATTGTTCAAAACTCACGTCTGGCAACGTAAGACAGATATATTGATTAATAAATCACTTTGAACCAATTTTTTTGCGACATTTATGATTTGAGTTTCTCCCTCTCAATTATCTCCTAGATAATAAACTTTAAACATGCCTCATCTCTAGTGAGCATAAATACCATAGGTGATTTCCCGTATGAGAGGGTCAATCTATAATATGTCTCATATACTTGTGATTCATCCCAAAATATATTTATGTAAAAAACATATATATTCATAAATCAAATGATACACAATGTATAATCTCCATCATACATTATATCTAAAATATGACATTATAATGAGTGAACATACACAAAGAAATGTTTATTTGTACATTTCAACATCTACGTAGTCCTAGTGACCTTACATGCCCAATGTATACATCTTTGAAAATTGGCTTTATCATTAAGTTTGCTATCATATCTCGCGTAGATATATATTTCATATTCACTTCTTCTCGTGCAATTATATCTTTCACATAATTATACTTGGTATTTATGTGTTTGTCTTACAATGAAATTTGAGGTCTTTAGTATAAGCGATTGCAGCTTGACTATCATAGTTGATGGTCACTGGATTAATTTCACTTTTAGTGACTCACAAATGCACTAAGAATCGATGAAGCCACATTAGCCTCTTGTATTGCAGTTGAGAATGCTATGACTTCAGCTTCTATTGTGGATAATGCAACGCAAGATTGTTTCTTACTTTTCCATTATATTGCTCAATGGTTTGGTAAGAATACATATCCTGAGGTAGATTTTCTTTTATCTAGATCTCCTCCCCAGTCTACATCTGTATACCCTTGTATACGTAGATCATTGACTTGATAACATAATGCATAGTCCACAGTTCACTTTAGATATCTCAATATTCTCTTTATTGCTTTTCAATATGCTTAGCCTGGATTTGATTGATATCTACCCACCATCTCAACAGCATAACAAATATCTAGTCTTGTACACTGTAAACGATCTAGAAGGGGGGTTGAATAGATCTTTAACCTTTTTTGTAAAGCTCTACAATAAATCAGAAGTTAGTACACACAAAACAATTTATACAAAATTAGATGTAAAGAGTAGGGAAGAAAAACAAACACTGTTTTATAGAGGTTCGGTGCTAAGACCTACGTCCTCTACCTAAGCTCCCACTTAGGATTTGGCAAACCACTTTATTGT